>CM016621.1:11221220-11324906 GCA_005393395.2 Gossypium australe | reverse complement strand
TTCCAATACACAACATTAAGCATATCTTCAAGTACCTGAATAACTCTCTGATTGACCATCAGTCTGAGGATGGAAAGCTGTACTAAAACTCAACTTTGTACCTAAAGCTTCCTGCAATTTCTTCCAAATCGTGAGGTAAATCGGATCCCTATCTGAGATAATCGATAACGGTACTCCATGTAGTCTCACAATCTCTGTAATATATAACTCGGCCAACTTGTCAAGTGAATAATCCATACGAACTGGGATGAAATGAGCCGACTTTGTTAACTTATCAATCACAACCATACTGCATCTTTCTTCTCGGTGTCGAAGGCAATCCTGTCACAAAATCCATAGTAACTCGATCCCATTTCCACTCGGGAACTAATACAGGCTGCAATAAACCTGAAGGTACCTGATGTTGGCCTTTACCTGCTGACAGATCAAGCATCTAGAAACAAACTCTGATATATCTCTTTTCATTCCTGTCCACCAATACATTTTCTTCAAATCATTATACATCTTTATACTGCCTGGGTGAATAGACAAAGAACTGCTATGTGCTTCCTGTAAGATTTTCTTAATAAACTCATCATTCTTTGGTACACATACTCTGTCTCTGAACAACAAACAACCGTCAGAACCGATCTGAAAATCAGACTCTACACCTGACTCGCACTGAACTCTTTTGGCTTGCAACTCACTGTCATCCTTCTGAGCTTCACAAATTTCTTCAAGAAACGTCGATTTAACTCTCAACTCAGCTAAGATAGAACCATCATCTGATAATGCCAAACTAGTGTGCAAAGCTTCAATGCAAATAAAGATTTTCTACTCAAAGCATCAGCAACAACATTTGCCTTACCCGGGTGATAATCGATCACTAGCTCATAATCTTTAATCAACTCTAGCCATCTTCTTGCCTTAAGTTCAGATCTTTCTGAGTCATCAAGTATTTCAAACTTTTATGATAGTGAATATTCGCATTTCTCCCCATATAAGTGATGTCTCCAGATTTTCAATGCAAATACAATAGCAGCTAGCTCTAAATCATGTGTCGGATAGTTTTTCTCATGTAGCTTTAACTGTCTAGAGGCATAAGCAATTACCCTTCCTTCCTGCATAAGTACACAGCCTAGTCCATTCAAGGATGCATCACTGTAAATCACAAACTCTTTACCCGGTTCTGGTTGTACTAAAACAGGAGCTTCAGTCAACAATGCCTTTAACTTGTCGAAACTCTGCTGACACTTCTCAGTCCATTCAAACTTGACATCTTTTTGTAGCAATCTTGTCAATGGAGTAGCTATCATGGAAAATCCCTCTACAAATCTTCATAATAACCGGCAAGACCAAGAAAACTTCTGATAGCTCTGATACATTCCTGGGAGGCTTCCAAACAACAATGGCTGAAATCTTATTCGGATCAACTTTAATACCTTCACCTGAGACAATGTGTCCAAGAAAACAAACTTCCCGTAACCAGAACTCACTTTTGCTAAATTTGGCATAAAGCTGATTATCTCTCAAAATCTGTAAAACTGTTCTCAAATGCTCTGCATGCTTAGTCTCATCATGAGAATAAATCAAGATGTCATCAATGAACACAACTACAAACTTGTCCAAGTAAGGTCTGAAAATTCGGTTCATTAAATCCATGAAAATGGCAGGAGCATTAGTTAAGCCAAATGGCATCACAAGAAACCATAGTGACCATACCTAGTTCGAAAAGCAGTTTTTGGAACATCTGACTCTTTAACTCGCAACTGATAGTATCCGGATCTCAATCTATCTTAGAGAACAGAGTGGCTCCCTTCAATTGATCAAACAAATCATCTATTCTAGGTAATGGATATTTGTTCTTGATGGTTACCGTGTTAAGCTGTCGATAGTCTATGCACAATCTCATGGAACCGTCCTTCTTTTTCACAATAATACTGGTGCACCCCATGGTGAATAACTAGGTCTTACAAAGCCTTTATCAGTTAATTCCTGTAGCTGAGCTTTCAATTCTTTTAATCTATTGAAGCCATTCTATAAGGAGCAATAGAAATAGGTGTGGTACCTGGAATCAATTCAATACCAAACTCAACTTCTCTGATAGGAGGCAAACCTGGTAGTTCTTCCGGAAACACATCAGGGAACTCATTTACCACAGGCACTGATTCAATTTTCAACTCTGGATCTTTAGTATTCAACACAAAAGCAAGATAAGCTTCACATCCTTTCCTTAAACATTTCTGAGCAGACATAACAGAAATCATGGAAATTGAACTATCTGACTCATCTGAATTAACCCGAAGGAAGTCACCATTTTCACATTTCAACTCAATGAATCTTTTTCCACAATTCACTATCACATCATGTGCAGTTAACCAATCCATACCAAGAATCACATCAAACTCATCAAATGGCAATAGCATGAGATCAGCCGGAAACAGTAACCTCTAATCATTAAAGGACATTTTTTACATACTTTGTTTACTAACACATGTTGACCTAATGGGTTCGATACTTTAATCACAAATTCTGTAAACTCTATGGGCATGTTCATACTAGGCATTAATTTCATGCAAACATAGGAATGGGTTGACCCCGGATCAATCAAAGCAATAACATTAACATCATGAAGAGAAAATGTACCCGTAATTACGTCGGGGGAAGATGCCTCTTCACGAGCACGGGTAGCATAAGTCCTTGTAGGTGCTCTAACATCTGATCTTGTTGCTGTATCTCTAAATGTACCTCTACCTGCCCCTACTCCTGAATTTCTCTGAGATCTGCCTCTAACGGGGGCATTATCTGATCTTGCACTCGGTATTACTTCTTTTTTAACCATCTCGGGACACTCCCGAATGAAATGATCCGGTGCACCACATCGGAAACAACCAGTCTTAGTTGCTCGACATTGACCTGGATGACGTCGACCACATTGAGGACACTCGGGCCTATCAGGCTGAATACTGCCAACACTCGCAATCGAAGTGGTTTGAGCTTTTGAATCTATAAATCTTCCACTTCTGTTTCGGCTAGAATACCCGGTTGAAAAATTAGGTCTCGTAGAAAACTCTCTAGGCCTCTTGGATGTAGACTGAAATGACTTGCTCATCTGTCTTTTCTTCGTGTCTTGCATCTCAATTTCAGCTTTACCCTTTCTTTTTAACAACTCTTCTGCCTTACAGGCTCGTTCAACTAAAACAACAAACTCCTTTATCTCTAAAACAGCAACTGACAGTCGGATATCATCATTGAGCCCATCCTCAAATCTTTTGCACATGATAGCCTCTGTAGACACACACTCTCAAGCATAATTGCTGAGTCGGATAAATTCACGTTCATAGTCGATCACAGTCATCTTACCCTGTTTTAACTCAAGGAACTCTTTTCTTTTCTGGTCAATAAACCTCTGACTAATGTACTTCTTACGGAACTCCTCTTGAAAGAAATCCCAAGTAACTCTTTCTTTCGGTACTACTGACACAAGTGTTTTCCACCACTGGTAGGCCGAATCTCTAAGAAGTGACACCACACATTTAATACATTCTTCCGGTGTGCAGGATAACTCATCAAAGACTCTGATAGTGTTCTCGAGCCAAAATTCAGCTTTCTCTGCATCATCATCTTTGGTAGCCCGAAACTCTTCAGCCCCTTGTTTTCTGATCTTGTCAATGGGCGGTTTCTCTCTTCTAACGATATTTATAACTGGGGAAGCTACATGGGTAGTCTGTGGATCATGAGGGGGTGGAGGTCTAACGGCCGGGTTCGTACGAACGAACTCAGCAAACCATTCATTCATAGCTTGGAAGAAGGCTTCTCGAGCCCCTCCTCCCTGACTAACTATAACGGGCCTTTCACGACTATCTGGTGGCACCATCCCTTTAGTGGGAGCGGGCGCATTACTCTCTACATCATCTGCACCATCTCGTTCGGGATCCATAACTATAAAAAAATTTTAAATCGTCAAGAGTCGTCACACTATCAAAATATAAGTATGGCATGTATAGATAGACTCTTACTCATACTAAATATTCCGAGAATCGACTAAACCTTGCTATGATACCAATAAATGTAACACCCCTTACCCGAGACCGTTGCCGGAGTCGAGCACGAGGCATTACTAGACTTAACTTACTAGTTCTGGGCATAAAAATTGAAACTGTCCGTCTGCGTCATGTTCACTAAATTAATTATAACTCGAGTTACGAAACTCGAAATCTAGATCCGTAAATTTTCCCTGAAACTAGACTCATATATCTTCTTACTACAATTTTTCCAGAATTTTTGGTGTGGCCAATTAGTACATTTTATTAGTTAAAGTCTCCCCTATTACACAGTTTGACAGTTCTGACCTCTCTTCACTAAAAATCAATTATCTCATAATATACAACTCGTTTTCCTACACCGTTTTCTTTATATGAAAATAGACTCAATAAGCTTTAATTCTATATCTCATTCACAACCTAATTCAATTTCTACTATTTTTGGTGATTTTTCAAAATCACGTCACTGCTGCTGTCCAACTATTCCCCTGCATATAATTACATAATTTCTTTAAAATAATTATCAACTAGACATTTCATAACATCCACAACCATGTTCTTAATTAACCATTTTAATGGCTAATCATTACCAAACATTTACAAGTCCGTAATAAGCCATATCATAAGGTCACACACATAAAATGGCTAAGTCCCTATACATGCCATAACTTAAAACGTTCGAGTCACAAAATACCAATATAATCCTTTGATAGTGTGTACGATCTCCGACGTCCTTTCGATCCCCGAATTGGCTTGCAATACTATAAAAAAAAATAAAGAATGGGAGTAAGCATAAAGCTTAGTAAGTTTACATGTAAATAGATGACAACATTCTTAATGAATTAACTTATTCTTTTCTTATCAAAATCACTTAAGCTTTTAACTCAATATACTCAAACTTGTATTCTTACCTTGCCTTTTTAACATGAATTTATCTTACCTTACCTTTTTAACATGAATTTATCTTACCTTACCTTTTTAGCTTGAACTTGTCTTACCTTTACTTTTTAACTTGAACTTGTCTTAACTTACCTTTTTAGCTTGAACTTGTCTTACCTTTACTTTGGTATACTCTTTGAATATTCCCGTTGAACCACTTGGAATACTAAGGATACGCGGGTACCTTTCCTTATGAAACTTAACCATTTCCATGTCTTGACATGGTCTTACGTGGTATCCTTGCCTTGTGAACTCACCAATGCCATGCCTTGGCATGGTCTTACATGGGACCTTTGCCTTATAAATTCACCAATGCCATGCCTTGGCATGGTCTTACATGGGACCTTTGCCTTATAGTAACTTATCAATGCCATGTCTTGACATGGTCTTACATGATTTCCTTAAACCCTAATGTCATGACATTTGTATCCTACACATTCCTAAGGTTCAACCGGAACTTTCTGAGATAACTTTTCCGTCAATTCATACTTGAGTCTTTAAATAATAAATTTACAGAATAAATATGTAAATGCTGGAATATAATAATATTAAATATAAAATAACAGAATATTGCATTTATTTACTGCAAACTTACCTCGAAACAAGATCGATAAACTATATCGATTTAGTCCACTATCTTTTTCTTTCCCCGATCTAACTCTGAATTTCGTTCTTCTTGATCTATAATAGCAAATTTAGCTTATTTAATACTCATATTTATCAAAACAGTCCTTAACTCTAACTTTGGAAAAATTACAATTTTGCCCCTAAACTTTTACATAATTACGATTTTGTCCCTAGGCTCGAAAATTAAACTTCAGCCCTTATTCTTATGTTTTCTAACATGCTGAACATTTTTCCCTTCTATAGCAACTTCAAATTCTTACTATAACACATACTTATGAACAATTTATAACTTTTACTAATTAGCCCAAACTACTTATATTCATCAAAAATCCAAAGACAAAACTTGTTAATCTAACACATATCTTTCATTTTCTACCATCAAACAACAAAAATCACAAGTTCTCATCAATGGCATAACTCAAAATATTCATCAAAATTCAAAATTGAAACATGGGTTTTGTAGCACTCGAAGAAACGATCTCAAAAACGTAAAATTATCAAAAATCCAAAAACTAAAACTCACCTAATTTTGGTTGCTAATGGCCGAATGTTTCAAACTTTCAGACTTTCTTTTTTTCTTTTCTATGTTCTGTGAAGAAGATGATATAAAGTGGTGTTTTTCTTTAATGTTTTGTCTTATTATAACATATATATTATTCAATTACTAATTTAACAATTATTATTTAATATATATATATATATATATATAACTTGTACAATAAGGATATATTAACCCATTGCCGTCCACTACCTTGTATTATTGGAAAAATTGCAACATAAAACCTCCAAATTAAAAGAACATCCACTATTTGACCCTTCTAAAAATAACCACTAAATTTTCATTTCACGCGATTAAGCCCTTTTTAATAATTCAACACCCAAACAATAAAATTAAATCACGAAAATTTCACACATAATAATTCACACATTATAAGTACTGAAAATAATATTAAAATATTTTACTGACTCGGATTTGTGGTTTCGCAACCACTATTCCGTTTAGGCCCTATTTCGGGATGTTACAAACCGTTTCAGACCCAAGTACTTTTTTCGCCTCTTTCTCAGGCTCATACCACGTCTCTTGGTTTTTATTTAGCATGTCCTTTCATCAGGATCCAGTTAATCCTCTAAATTTCAATATTCTCTCATGTATTTCCAATGGAAAATATTGGCATGCTGCAGGACAACTGTGTTTTATGATGATTACAATTTAAATCTAATATTGTGAACTTTTACAAGATCAGCTGTTGCTGTACAATATTTAGTGTGAAGAATTGGTCAAAAAGAATATATCAATCACTTTTGAATATTTTTATTAATCTCTAGTTTAGAGGCATGTCTGATGAAATATATTTAATGGATTTAAGGCATAGGGTTGAAAAATTTAAAGGTATGTTATTCATTTAAGTGCTTTCAGGACCTTTATCTTGAAAGAGCCATCATAGCTCATAGGTCCCTGTTTCTCTATACTTTGGAATTTGCTTGCCTACTCAATCTATTTTTTTTATAATTTTGTAGCATCTGGTGACTTTTAATTCTGAGTCATTTGCTTTTGAATCCAACAACTGGCATGAATATATGCAAATTTCTTGTACTGTTTATTATCTTCTTCTTATATACTTTCTGGATGTTAACTAGGTGGACATGCTGATAATAGTATCAAGCTTTTGTCATCTGATGGAGCAAAAACAATAGAAATGGCTTTTGGACACTCTGCTCCTGTGAAGCTAACATTATATTCTACTATTAATGGTTTTTTATGCAAACCACACACCATCCACTCCGAGGTGGAGTAGTGCTTGCTACTTCCTTCGTCGCTTGTTTCCTGTGGTGCTTCGGATCTAGGCTCTAGCTATTTGACGACCCGGCTGTTGGAGCTTCCAGGTCTTTGAACCGACCTCAAATTAAAGCTTAGGCTAGTTGAATTGCTGATCTGCTACGCGAAACTGACATTTTATATCTGTAAGTGTTTAAAATTTTAGTGAATTTGAAATTTTAGCTCAATTTTTTAGTGTTTTCTCAATGTAGTGAAATCTGAAAGAAAATATTTGGACTTCTAAGTCTTTGACATTGTTATTGATTATATAAGCTTTATCTCTTCTTCTTTTCTTTTTTTTTGAATAATTTGAAATTATTGGTTAAAGCTTCCACATAGTTGCTATTTGATTTAATTGCTGTTCGGTGTTCGCTGTTTTCTATATTTTCTGTTCAAAATTGTTAAAAGGTAAAATTATACTCTTTTGAAAGAACGATTTATATAGAGAGAGCATATATGATTCTATTATTTATGAAAAAGATGAAAGTAAAATTATGCGTTTTATGTTAAATAACTGTAATTTTGATTTTTCAGAATTTTTTTATTTTTTTCCCATAAACAAAAGCCAAATATAAAAAAAGTAACAAACAACGGAATATTAAATGATTAATTGTGGATTTGAGATGCCAATCTTAGGTGTAAGCAAGTGATTATATTTCTTTTTTTTTTTGGTGCAGGAATCTTAGGGATGAGCCAGATTCAGTTACGCATGACCATTTGGAGCTCTTGGAACTTCATGCACAAGTTCTCTAATACAACCTTGCAACATTTGAGGATGTTATCCCTGGTAAACAAAGTATTCTCGTTTCTCTTGGTCATCTTATCTGATGCCCCTAATAAATGGAAGAGTAAAGGAATTGAGCCAATGCATGATAGTTCTTTCTGATATATGTAGATGGGGAAGTCCCTTTACAAAATTAGAGTGTGATTTCTAGAGAGATCACTTAATTATTTCATTAGCTTATTGAAGCCTTTGTAAAATTTTGCTTGAATGATGTCTGATAATAGTAGCATCTATAGATATGTGGGCTGTTGGTGCTATATCAGCGGAGCTTTTTACTTCATCTCCTATTTTTCTTGGTGAAAGGTGATTTATTATTTCTGAGTTTTTCTTTTTTTAATTTTGGTGGACAATGATGTAGATTAAGCCAACCCTTTTGTACTGGCAATTATATCTTTTCTCACAGCATAAAACCATACAAGCAATGCAAATACTTTGATTTGCAACATTTATTCCATAAAAGCATACAAGCATACAAGCCAACATTGTCTATGATCTCTCACCTCATGCATAGAGCTCATATTAACTTCCAATGGATTGTTTTCTTCAAAAGTGTATTCTCAGTCCTTTTGATCTTAAAGGGAATACAAATCCAGACAAAGTTTTAAGTTTTTGATCCGGTTTGTGCAGGATTGGTCATTACACAATCCCTAAAGAGATGAATGAAGTCTGCAATTGGCTTACAGCAAGGTTGGGGCTCGAGGGATAACGCTAAATATAGCCAAGAGTCGAAAAGCAATAAAGGTGAAAAGAGAGAAAACTGTATATGTTACAAGTAGGTAGTAAACAAAATGGATTGTTAGGGTATATGGTATACTTGGATCTGGATATATTTCACTACTTGGGGCTACCTTTGTAGAAATAAGAGATCAACAAAGTTTTTTGGAATTAAAGTTGCAGTTTCAAACTATATTAGCTTTTTTGTAGTACAACATCAATATCAATGTCCATCGCCTTAAGTACTTTTTTATTTGTTTATTTTTGTACATTGATTTGAATGTTAGTGGTATACATTTCAGCTAAATGTTAGTGTATTTTGATTGTTGGATCGATTTTTGTAGTGAATATTCAATCTTTATTTTAATTTTAATTTTAATTTTATATTTTATATTTTTTTAGTTGTATTTAAAGCAAAATTCCTATCATTATTCAGTGTAAATATTATAAAAATATATTATATTGAAATAATAAAAAATAGAAAAAAAATTTACATTATACGTGTCTATCCTAATCTTTTTCAGGTTATCTTAGACGAGTTTATTCTAACCTTTTTTAAAGGTTGCCTTAGACAAGATTTATCTCAACCTTTTTAAGGTTGCTTTAAACGAGTCTATCCCAACCTTTTTTAAAAGTTGCCTTAGATAAGGTCTATCCCAACCATTTTAAGGTTGCCTTAGACGGGTCTGTCTCAACTTTTTTTAAAGGTTACCTTAGACATGGTTTATCCCAACCTTTTTAAGGTTGCCTTAAACAGGTCTATTCCAACTTTTTTTAAAGGTTGCTTTAGACATGGTCTATCCCAACCTGTTTAAGGTTGCCTTAGATATGTCTATCCCAACCTTTTTTTTTATAGGTTATCTTAGACAATGTCTATCTGAACCTTTTTAAGGTTGCCTTAGACGGCTCTATCCCAACCGTTTTTAAAAGTTGCGTTAGACAAGAACTATACCAACCTTTTTAAGGTTGCCTTAAACAAGTCTATCGCAACCTTTTTCAAAGGTTGGCCTTAACTAGGTCTACCCCAATCATTTTTAAAGGTTGGCATTGACTAGGTCTTTCCCTACCCTTAAATAAGGGTCGGCTTATGTTGACTTATGGCGACACTTTTTCAAAAGTGTCACCATGCATATGCCAACTGTACTATAGATAACCATTTTGGAAGTGTCGGATGAAGCGTCGCGAATCCTATGCCAACCTTTTTTGCGTCGTCTTAGGTCAAAAAAAGTGTCGCGGTAGGGTTGTTTTGTTGTAGTGTATTATTTTGTTGTTATTGTTTGAATATTGTATAAAAATTATTTTATTGTTAATTTTGTTATTATTTTAAAGACATTTGTTAATTTTGTTATTATTTTAGAGGTATTTGCTTGTTAAGTTGTATTTATCTTAGTGTTATTTAAGTATACATATTTTTTAAAATTTATTTTCAATTTATTGGGAATATTTATTTTGATGTTTTTAGTATTTTTGATGTATTATATATATTTTAAAATTATATAAAAAATTAATATGGGCGGCCCGGGTTTTAATATTTTTATCCGGATCAGACTTGGACAAAATTTTAGGCCCATTTTTTGGGTTGAGCCGACCCAAGCCTAACAAACGAGACTAAAATTTTAGTTGAACCTGACCCGTCCCATGCACACCTCTACACACCATTCTCCTTTTAATTTATTTTCCCAAATTTCCCTCTCATTTTCAATTTTTTCTCTCATGTATGTCATGTTAAGCATAGTCTTTGTTGTAAATCACAACACCTCAAAAAGTAAACCATTATCAGCAAATTTGCCGTTGGAAAAAAAAAAGAAAAGAAAAAGGACAAAACAAATTCAATGGGAAGTTATGTCAATTATTTTTTTAATTTATAAATCACAATTTAGAAAAAAATTTGAATTAAGTTGAGTCAAATCAAAGTCAAATATACAGTTAATTTTCTAATTTTAGTTTGGATAAGTTAAATTTTTTTAAGATTAGAGTCAAGTTGAGGTGTGAGCATGTCTGTAGAGAAGCATCATGTTGAGGTCAGGGTAGATAAAAATCTGACCCATTTTACTCAATTGTCATCACTAGACTATTAAAATTTACTTAAAACAAGAATTGGAGTTCTCGTTTGACACTAAGATGATATAAATTCAAACATTGTGATTCACTTTCCTCCAACATTATAAAAATAAAAGGTTATTGGAATTTTGAAGTAGCCACAAAAGCCCTCTTCTTAGACTGATCATAAAAAGGAAACAACTTAAAATCACTTTGATTCTATTCTCAGCATCCCAAAAGAAAAAAAAAAATGGTCCTTTTAGGTTTTAAACAACCAAAAATATGGCCTTTTATGATCACTCCAAAGATTCTTTTTAGCTTAAACAACTTTGAGTCCTCATCTTGTGTTAATATTTAATATAAAAATAAATGATAATAAATAATCAAAATTAAAGATTTTTTTATAATATATAATTATTTTATTCATTATCAATACAAGAAATGGTAAGCAAAGCAAAGCATTGCATTATATTGCTTTCCATTGCCAAATAAAATACAAAAACATTGACAATTACTTTGCCACCAATAATAGGAAAGAACAAATGGTGACAGACAGGATATATATATATATATATTTATATTCTTTTTTATATGCCATTATATGATAATATAAGTATAGGATTGAGAGAAATACAAATTGACATGTGTTAATCAGCTTGACACATGCTTTCACTTTACATCTGCTTTGCCTCACCCTTTATTTTTTTTATTTGCTTTCTTGCCAACAACCTTCATTTATTTGTTTTAAGAAAAAGAAAAAAAGTCTTTAAACAACCAGATTAATTGTTTAATTTCTAGATTCTAAAACAATAAAATAAAAGTGCTTTCCCAACAGCTCTAATCTCTTTTCAATTCCATTAATTCACTTTTCTCAATATAAATGATTCATGGGATCGGTTCATATCAACAACGAAATAGTAAAAATGGAAAAGAATAAACACAAATATTTTACGTGTAAAATCTTTAAAGAGAGAAAAATTACAGGCAAAAGTAATATTGGCTTAACACTAAATGAGTAAATAAACGATAGTATAATATAGAGAAAATAATACTAAATGTATTAAATGTATAAACCCAAGCCCCAAAAATAAAATTCTAACTCGCGAACAAAATTCTCTCTGTAATTATCACAACTCATATGTGGCTACATCTTTTTTGCCATCAAAAAAAGCCCTTACTGATTGGTGCGTCTAACAGGATACAATAACCCTTTTAAATAGACTTAGATTAGAGTTCTAATCATATTGAAATAGCTCTGAAATAATCAAAGTCCAACTGGGAAAAAAAAGTCCTGCTTGGAATCTAAAATACAACTGTATAACTTGGAGAAATCATCGTGATGTCTCATGCATGCTCATCACAACATTACCACCATGTTCATTTGGGGTTTTATCGTATTGTCACGATGTCAATAATATATCCAATAAATACAAAATACACCCCCACAAAGTATATCCTATTTTTATAGATATAAATTAAACCTCTAATTTTACATAATCAAGAAATGAAATCAGCCACACCACGTGATTAACATTTAACAATTACTGCTACCGTCAATAGAGAATATATATATATTTATATTTTTCAATCAGCTATTTCCCTGTTTAGGAACCGAAATTTAGTAAAAATATAGTGTAAGTGGAATGAGAACGATCAAACAAAGGGTTTTATATATATTTCTCCACTTTTTCATTAAGTGCTAAGCCATCATTATGGCCCCTGGATTTGACAACACTCAAAAAGGGTTACAATAAACAAACCAATCCTCTACACTTGGGAAATTGCTTTGACTGTTATCTTCTCATTGGAAATTTTATGCTTTCTTATAAAAATAATATTAAAATAAATTAATTAAAAAATTTTAAAAATAAATTAATTACGAAAATGAGATGTTTGCTATAATAATTTTGGATGTTATCTAACAAATTAGCGTTATCAATAATCTTTTTTTATAAAAAGTTGAAAAAATAAAAAAAAATTATTACTCTTTTGATTAAATAAAAAAAAGTTAGTTTCTTCTCTTTTTTCTTTTACTCTCGTCTGGTTTGGTAAATGATAATGTCAGAAAAAAGTATTAAAAGCTTGGAAGTAGAAGTGATTTCAGGGATTAAATTTAAGGAAAAAGTTATTATTTGGCGTTGGAATCATAAATTAATTTTTTATTATTTTTTTCCACTAGACTTTTTCAGCTTTTTTTCTTAGCAATTTTTTTAAAAAAAATTCAGCAATGCGGTTAATATATTAGACTGTATTAAAATTAGTGTAACAAACATATAATTTTCGTAATTAATTTACCCTTCACTCTATCTTCATAATTAATTATTTTTTAAAATATTTTTATAAAAAAAAGCCGAAATTTTATTATAGGCCTCTTTTCTATAGTTGTTTTCCAATTGAAGTATGGACAATGAAGCCACTTCCCAAGCCATTTCATCAAGAAAATAAAATAAAATAAATGGCCTAGCCTAAGAAAAACCATGTAGCAAAGTAGAGTTTGACCATACCAATCCATATTCTAATGAATCCATCTTTAGAATATATCATCATATATATGTTATATTTTTTTTTTCAATCAAATCCATCAATTGCTTTATAACAAGGAAAAGAAAATTTGTAACTCTACCCACTATAGATTTTTATGTGTATTTTATGCTGATAAATAATCAACCTTCCATTGGAGTTTATTTTTCTCAATTTAACAGTAAAGTTGCTTGACATTATCATTGCATGTACATACTACAATTTGAACTTTTTAAAGTGCTTCCACTTCATATAAAGAATGAACTATGTCTATACCATGTACATGCATCTCCCAAATTAACAATTATAACCATTTAAATGATGAGTTGGGAAGAAATTCTGCCTTTTTTATTTAAAAAATAGTAATTTATATAGTAATATTCTCTCAAAGTATTATTAGAGTGAGCCCAGTTATTAATTTTTCGCTGGTCATGAGTTTTAAAACTACACCATACTCAGTGTAAGGATCGAACCCTTAACCATTGGTTAAGGAAAGAGAGACATTTTGTAATTTTTTTTTAAATTTATTTCAACATAGTGTTATTTCCTTGAATATAATACATATTATCATGAGACTAAAATATTGTCATAAAATTCATTGTTTAAATTTAAAGTGTGTGCACTTCAAAATAAAGAGCATAACTTTATTACAATAAAATAATGATGATGATAAGATCTTATTACGAGGTCAAAGATTCGAAATTAAGTTAAATGACATATAATAATATTTATCAGTGATTAATCTTGTAACGTAGAATGAAATTTGAAAATTTATTAAAGAGAATGAAGAGAATAATTCTTAGTTTTATTTATTTATTTATTTTTACAATTTCATTAAAGAAACAAATGCGCCATTGACTTCAAAATTTTGATAACTTTTATTTTTCTAAAATATACTTTAGGGTGAGGAGCAGGTTTGGTTGAATCTTATATTACAATGAGAAATGATTTTTCTGTAATGAAATTAAAATATTTCAACCATTGTGAAAACGAGATTCTCAATATTCTTATATCAGAAACAACCATGGTGATAAGGAAACTGATTTTGTTGACTAAAACTATTGATAAATGTTGCTCTTCCCATGATTTCATCCTCCACCTCATGTAACGCCTGCAAATTATTACATTAAAAAAATGAGAAAAATGATAATTTTTTCGAAATATTATATGGTATTGGATACATACAGATACAGATATAGATACAGAAACAATTAATGGTGCTACATTGAACTATGAGGAATGGATTGGAATACAGTACCCATAGCTCATCTTCGTCTTCGTCTATAGTTGAGTTACATGCGAGTTTCGGAGCCTCAACGGTGTCATCGTTGCGAGTGAACCGGCCTCGTACACGAGGACGATTGTCTGCTAGTGTTTTACGGCATGCATACTTTGCAATCAAACATAAACCAAACCAAACCGTAATTACTGGTATAGAACACAATCAAAAACAAATTAATGTAGTAATTAACAATAATAATCATTGAAAAAAGTTGTGAAAACCTTAATTGTTTTGTTGAAGTTCCTTAGATTACGCTTTGCTCTGTACTTTGAAATCCTCTCTTGTCTCTCTTCTGGGTTGTATCGTCCTACTTTGAACGGTACTTCTTCTATTAACGAATGATCTATAGTCGACCTTTGGTTGTCATTCACGTTTCTCATAGTCTAAATCGTCGAGGAACAAACAAGATTTAAAAAAAAAAAAAAAAAAAAAAAAAAGACAGAGTGAACAACATAATTTGTTTGGTGGTGCTGGATACCTCTAAATCGCCGGTGCTGGAAACCTTCCTCATATGTGCGGCGAAAAAGGTGTTTTCCGGCAAGCTGAAAGCGGTTTGGCCTTGAAAATGCCGGGGTTCCATCAGAGAATTAGGAGCGGTTTGGAACGAAAAGTTAGGCTTTGTTTCGAAAGAATTGCTACTAAAGCTCCTTTGCAAGTAATTTGCTACATTGTCAATATTAAAAGCAGAATCGAAATCCACTAGAGATTCTTCATTTTTAACAGCCGGAAAACTCAAGCTGCTGGAACTTTGGTACTCGTTTGCTGCGTTTGGATCAAATGAGAAAGATGGAAAGTGGGTAGTTTGATAAAGGCTGAGATTTTCAAGCTGGTCCGTTAATGGCGACCCTGAAACCAAATGGTCTGAACAATTGGATTCGTCAATTGGGTTTTGTTGGGTCATCAAAGATTGAAGATTGTAATCGGATGAGGAATCGTAGAGAGGAACCAAAGGAAGATCAAACAGGAAGTGCTCATTGAATGTATCAGGCGGAACAGATATATTGTAAGACATTTGAAAACCAAACTGGCTAACTCTTGATTGAATTAAACCTCCCCGAACAGAATTATAGAAAAAGGGGGTTGATGTTGTTTTCCTATTTATTCAAGGCTTTCGCATTACATTCATGCAAGAACAAGACAAAGGTCTATGGCCTTTCAAACAAGACACATATATATAGACTAGACCAGAGGAGATGATGAATTTCTTTAGCCAATTAAATTATGACATCTGGAAAATATGTTTAAGAAAATAATTTTTTTGTGTTTATATGGGTTTGTCAGGAATTTTTTTTTCAATTTTACGAAATATTTTTAATAAATATTTTATTTCATATATTTTCAAGCGAACATGTTTTTTTTTTGTTTTTTTTTTCTATTTTTCAGGAAAACAAAAACGAAAATTGTATTTATTGCCTAAAACCAAACATAAATTTGATTTTTCGAAAATTACTTTTGAGATAAGTTATATATTTACTCTAGTTTATCATAAGCAAAAGTATGTTCCTTTCATTTCCCTTTTAGAAATTTATTTAAAATATGTAATATTATATATTTGTATAATTTAAATATCTAAAATATTTACATATTTAAATTAATTGTTACAAAAAATTGAATTAATTACTTAAGAAGTATTTAAAATGTTGATTAAATTTTAGTTTGATTAGTATCTGCATTGACATTGTTGCTAGTGTAAGAGGTAGGGGTGAGTAAAACTTGATTCGATTTGAAAAAATTTCGAATTTTGAGTCAACTCAAATAAGTAATTAGAGTTTCAAGTTCGAATCAAGTTGAATTTTACAAATCGAATAATTCAAATAACAGATTGTTGTAAATACCTTTTGGTCCCTATCAAGTTTGAAAATGAGCAATTAAATTAAAAAAATTCAAAATAATTTTCAAAAATACAAAATAATTTTTAAATTTTAAAATATTTATTAAAATTTCAAAAAATATCCTTAAAAATATATAAAGGAAGTTTAAAAAAATTAAAAATTTTCTAGAATAATAATTTTGAGAATCTAAATAAGTTAATTAATGATTAAAGTTTATCATACTAAAATATTTTTTTATTATTTTGCTTTGAAAAGGTTTTCAAATATATACGGTTTCAAATTTATGTGCTCTAATATGAAATTAGTTATACGTAACAAGATTTTAATTTAATATGTTTAATTTTTTAATTTAACTTTAACAATTTTACTCAATTAGACTCGACTTGAAATCATCTCACTCAATTCGATTCGAAAAAATTTCAAATCGAGTTAGGATGATAAAATAGGACTAGTCAACTCGATTAACTCAAAATAAATTCACTCCATTCGTCTCACTTCGGTCAAATGCTCACCCCTAGCAGGAGGACGTGGGTTTGAATGCGCTGAAGCGCATTATCTTCCTATTTAAGGGTCCAAGGGTTATGAGTAGTTCTAAACATTATATTAAAAAAACATATATAATAAGATTAATGTAAAAAAATGTATTTAAATTTTATATTTCATACATCAAAGTATCAATAATGAATTACAATAAAATAATTTTTATTATAATTTAAATCGATATATTTTATATATCATAATATTAATAAATTTAAATATCATTTAAATTAATCTTTTATATTTTCAAAAATATTTCTTGTTAAATTAAAATTTTCAAAAATAATATTATATCATACTTTTTAAAGCAATATTAAAGTAATGTAAGTAAACTGTTGTTAAGCATCTATTAGATGGCATTATATATATAAAGCAATAATTAAAAACTAAACTGCAGTAAAGTATGATGAAGCATGAAGCCAAGGCCACAAATCATTTATTTTTAAAGTCTCAATTAAAAATTCAAAGTGTTGCTCACCCATGCCACTTTAGTCATCATGAAGCCTTTCTAGGGCAGAGGGGTAAGCCTATAAATAAATTATTAAAATTAATTGACCCGAATCTTTATTTAAATAAAATACAGTGATAAAATAAAATAAAAGTAAAATCCATATAAAACTACAATTCTTTTATTTTATTTTAGAATAAGATTTTTTTAAACTTTATTAAACTCCATCTATTTTATATTGATTAAAATAAGGTATTTCAATCTTACTCCACTCCTATTAGAATATGGCTTTACAAGCCTATAAATAGACATAGTCTATTCATCTTGTATTCGTTCGAATTCGACATAGTGAATTTTCTTCTCCGCCCGTGGTTTTTTCCCGAAAGGGTTTCCACTTAAAATCTGTGTGTTCTTTATTTTATTTCCCTTTTCTTTGCGATATATTGTCATTACCGACATTCTATTTTATTTTCATAGAAATAAATCACCTTAGTCAAAGTAATGTATTAATATGGTTGGGTGTATCAATTCGAATTTATTTATATTTTTAAATATTATTCTCATATATTTTTGTTGATGGGTTGACTCATTCGAAAAGATATTTTGAAAGTATTGTCCACTAGGTAGTTAATCGATTTCTCAACAAATGAAAACATTGTTCTTCGATAGAGGCTTTTGTGCGTCAACATGTCAAGAGCACATACCTAATGGGCCTAATTTGTAGAGTCAAGAATGCATTGATTGGTGATACTTGTAAGATTCAGAAATGATGTCACTATAGGACGTTTGAATAATAATTAAGCAACATATTGACAAAGTCCCCCTGGGAGACAATACCTTTGATTGTCGGGGATCAACCAACTATATGGTAGACAATACTTTGAAGGAGTTGACCTCCGCAATAATATTTTTTATTTTTTAATAAATTATATAATTTTGGTTAAAAATAAAGTAAATATCATATATACATTCAAATATATATCAATTACATCCATATAAATATATTTATATGTAAATATAATTTTTAAAGTTATTAATTAAGTTTAATAATTCAATTTAATAACTATTAATTTTAAATTTAATTATAGAAAAATTAAAATAGTTAAAATAAAAAAATTAAAAGTTAGATTTAAAATATTAAAATTTTGTGTCAATCGGTATTGGCTGAAATGGGCTGAAACATGCCAAAATTTTAACCAAGATAAAACATAAATTATTTAATACCGATTTAATTCTATATAGTTGAATAATGGGGGAAAAGTTAATTTAAAGAGGTTGGAATTTTGAAGTAGCCACAAAAGGCCTTTTCTTAGACTGATCATAAAGGGAACAACTTAAAAACCACTTTGATTCTATTCTCTGCATCCCAAAAGAAAGATGGTCCTTTTGGGTTTTAGTTTTCCAACCAAACATTTCACCTTCTATGATCACTCTCACGATCCTTTCTGGCTTATCAAAGTTCTAAACAACTTTTAGTCCCCATTTTCATTTTCAAGCATCAGCTTATTGGGTTAATATTTAATGTATTTGTTGATATCCGGCTCGCACACGAAAGAATAGGGGCCGGAGATAGAAGGTTCACTTTGTTTACAACAAGGCGGAGAGCTGTCTAGTTGGGTGGCTGAAGTTAGAGGTGAGATGAAATAAGTAAGAGAAAGGAGGGTAAAAGAGAGTTCTAGAGGAAAAATTGAATAACTCCCTTTCTAATTATATCTTCGAGTTTTATATATCCTTTTTCCCTTAGTCCGAGGTGTCACATGTCAAGCTACTATTGGTGGGTTAGAGGTAAGTGGTCAATTTGTTTGATGGTATGCATCTGGGTAAAGTGTCGTTAGTAGAATTTTCGCGAGGCAATTAGTGAATGGGGCTTGCTCGTTAATGGCAAGTCCTTATAAGGGCCAAGGCCTCAAAATTTTGAAAATTCTCATTATACCTTCTTTTTCTTTTTTGGAAAATTTTAGTTAAACTCTTATTTTTTTTTGAAATTCTCATTAATCTCACAAAAATTTAATTAAACCCTTACTTTTTTAAAAAAATTCTCATTAAACCCTTAAAATTTTTTAAACTTTTACTAACCCCAAAAACTTAATCTCAGGATCCACCACTGTCGCTCGTTGTTAAACAATGAGTTTTCACGAGGAATTTCTTTTAAGAGTCTATTCATGCCAGAGTTGACCTTCCGAATTGTCTGAATAGAGTGTAACAATATTGATAATATACAATTTTATGCTCTATGAGAGAAACAAATGATAACATATATCAATCTAATTTTTTTTATATATAATATGTTATCACTAGAGGTGATCATGGGCCGGATCGGACCCAGACAAAATTTTAGGCCCGTTTTTTAGGCCCGAGCCCGGCCCATATTAAATTTTTTTAGCTTTTTTCATTAAATAAAAAATTTTAAACAAATATTAAAACAAAAAAACAAATAAAAATATGTAAATTTAAAAAGTATATTTGATTAAAAATAAAATATATATTTAATATATAATTTGGGCCGGGCCCAGGCCAAAAAAGTTTTACCCGAGGCTCGGCCTTTTTTCTAAACATGCCTCGTTTTTTTGCCCAAACCCATATTTTGGGCCTATATTTGTACTCGAACCCTCTCATTTTTCGGGCGGTCCGTCGGGCCGGGCCAAATAGCCCAACTCATGATCACCTCTAGTTATCACAAAGGGAGTACCATTTATAGATACAAGTGGAGGGGTCAAAAACATAAATACCTTGATTAACCTAGCTTGGAACTGGTAAGCAGTACGGTATCCGCATCGTAAAGGAAAGGAAAGCAATGCATTATATTCCTTCCATTGCCAATCAAATACCACCTAATCACTCTGTCCCCATTTTTTTAATAGGATAGAACATATCGTAACAGGCAGGATATATATATATATATATATATATATATATTCTATTTTTAAATTCCAATTTTATAAATTCTAATATAAGTATAGGATTGAGAGAAATACAAATTGAGATGTCTTAATCAGCTTTATTTCATATACACCAATTAGCACTATGGAAGAAGAACCTTCCGTTATTTGTTTTAAACAAGCAGATGATGATAGTTTAATTTCTAGATTCTCGAAGGATTAATTCACAAATTATACCTCACCTTCATATGGAGCCACGCCAATACCCATTTGTTATTTTCTAATATTTATATTAATATTAATTAAAATAATTATGTTAATATTTAAAAAATAAAAATTTCTCTCTCCAAGAGAGAGGGAGAAGGAGGGGAGAGAATTTTTTATGAGTCTGGCCAAACCGAATTCGAACATAAATATAAATAGATGTAATCATAAAGTCAAAAGATTCGAATTCAAGCTAGATAATAAAAAGTAATATCCTTTATCAACCTTATAACATATAAAGATAATTAAAAGAAATTATTAAAAGAAAGAAGGGAATAATTTTTAATTTTATTTATTTATTTCACAATGTCATTAAAGAAACAAATGGCGAATGATTTCAAAATTTTGATACCTTTATTCTTTGACTCTTTAGAATTACAAATATTTTATTTTCTCTAAAAACACCTTCGGCTATTTAGTAAGGTGGGTTATTCACAATATTATATTAGGGCTTGTAATGTTACCTTCTGAAATGAAATTAAAGTAATTAGATTCTCAATATTCTAATCATTTTGAAAAGTTAAATGATAAAAGGAGATTTTCAATATTCTTTATTTTCCCAAGTATAAAAAATAATCGTGATGAAAATTGATATTATTGATTAAAACTATTGATAAAAGTTCCTCCAACAAGGGAGGAGTACAAGGACGAGACCTTGACATTGTAGAGGAGGTCAGTTCACCTAAAGAGGTCGAAAGTCGGAACAAAGGTAAAAAGACGGACTAATTAAGGAGACAATTGCTTAGATTAACTTTACGGTACTAAGAGATTGATCCCTTCTTTGTCGTTTGTCAACGTATTTATAGGAGGGATCCCCTTATTCATTGGTGTGACATGGCACAATAAACATTCAATCCCTTCAAATGTTCGACAGAGAAATCAACGACACGTCTAGTGCTGACATGTATCTGAGTGAGAGTGGGGTATAACAATAGCCCCAGCTGCCCCGAGTCGGACGAGATGTAATAAAATAATCTTCAATGAGACATGTTCTGAATTTTGATTACGGCAAAAGGTTTGCCCTGCCAGAGAAGATGAAGAAGCGCCTAAGTCTTTCCAAAATAACTGACATAAATACAAAATTTTGGTGGAAATGTCGCCATGATGAAGCTTAAACAATGGCATCAATTCCAAGGTTTAAAATGGGTAATCTCAATCCTTTCTCACATGTTTAATATTTATAGTTGAATACAATCAATTCCAGCGTATTTTTGGAACAGTTTTCCAAGTTAAGGCACTTTTATTCGGTAGGAAATGAAACCGTTATTCTGTTTGAGAGCTATGGATGATGAAAAAGAATATTCAATTTAATCGGATTGACCATAATTTTTTAACTTATATTTCATAAATAATTTAATATGAATTAATTTTCAACTTTTCAGATTTTTTAGCTTAGTCCTACCAAACACCGCTTCCAATCAAATGTCCAATACAAACGATTCCTCAATCTCGTCCCATAAAGCACAACCAAATAAGATGGACTGATGATGATTAACTCCAATGTAAGGAATAAATAACATATCACACCTATTTGTAAAATAAGTAGGATCAAAACCCATAATATCGTAAAAAATTTTGAATTCTTGAGTTGGCACTCCCCAAAGTAACTAGACATTAATTGTGCATCTTTTTCAAGGTGATTTCATCTCCAACAATAAGTAATTTTAAATACCACGCTCATTTCAACCTGTCTACAAGTCATGTAATCCACCCAACTCTACTTGACTCAAACTTAAGCCTAGTCCAACCCAATCAAATTTTAAATTAAATATTTTTAAAACATATTTTAATTTTAATTTTAATTTTAATAGATATGTTAATGTATTATTTTTTAAAATAATAATGAGCTATTTGAACAGATCAAACTTAAGCTCAAATATTCAAGTCTTAACCCAACCCATAAACTAGATGTTTTCCTTTTAAGGGTGCAAAAATTTTATAAACAAAATCAAGTTTTTACTTTTTCAGTTTCATTAATTCAAAAGTTTGATTTGATTAATTTATTTGATATATTTTCTGAAATTTTAAACCAAATCAAAATTTAATTACTAAACGTAAAACCTATTTACCAAAAATAAGCCCCGCGATTGCAACTCACTTGCATAACTATGACGTACAAGTACCACGATTACCTGCAATGCTAAATTCTTGCATAAATTTCCAGAAGTACCAAGACCTTATCACCCCCTTGCTCCACCCTTGGAAGAAACCTTTGCTTTGTACACATAGCTAAGAAGTTGTAAAAGATCCAACCTTTTAACCAGTTAGTGTAATTTACATACAGTTTATCCATTATTAATTCTAGGAGTCAGCGTTGGGGGAAAGTTTCATTTATCGTGCCATAGAGGTAGGTTACGGTCATCGTTGGCGGAAAGTACTTCTAAGGGAAATGATGAAAATATATGAATCACCCAAGACAAAGGAGAAAAGGCACAAAAATGCTTACAACAAAACTCAATTCAACGATTTCATTACTAGGAATGATATTTGCAATAACAGGAACCTAATTTCATTACATACTATGTTACACAAATTTACCTAAAATTCCTGAGAAGCGGAACCGATCTCTACTTTACCTTTCCCGGCCTTCCGTGACAACAGACTTTGATTGATATTTGGCAAAACACCTCCGTTCGCAATCGTCACACCTCCCATCAGCTTGCTCAATTCTTCGTCGTTCCTCACTGCCAATTGAATATGCCTCGGGATGATTCTGTTCTTCTTGTTATCTCTTGCGGCATTTCCAGCCAATTCCAAAACCTGTAAAGATCAAAGAATTGGTAAATAAGATCACCTAAATCCCTCTTCAAAACCTTTGGAATTTCACATAAATCAATGAGGAATCTCGATTTCACAAACCTCAGCGGCAAGATACTCGAGGACGGCGGAGAGGTAGACAGGAGAGCCAGATCCAACGCGCTCAGCGTACCGTCCTTTCTTGAGGAAACGAGCGACGCGGCCAACGGGAAACTGGAGACCAGCTTTGCTAGACCTGGAAACGGCTTTGGCCGTTGGCTTACCTCGGCCTCGGCCCCGACCTCCTTTGGCTGCTGCTACGGCGGCTGAGCTCATGGTTGCAGATTTTTCAATTTTCTGTTTCGAAGGAATGGAGAATTTTGAAATGTTTGAAATTGATTTTGGAGGGAGGCGGTGAGATTTGATTTCGGCGGTTTGGGGTCTATATAGGAAGGAGAAGGTGCGTTCTGATTGGTTATTTGGGTTTCACGCGGATCACCATCGTGGAGATAGGTGAAGGACCTGTGATTTGATTGGTTGTTTTGATATCACTAGGATCCCCTACGTGGAAAGGTATATTTTTTGTGGGGCTTGCAATATTTTAGATTAGGCGGGAAGTATATAGGAATGTTACAGTGAAAGATAACTTTTATCATTTTAGAAATTATGTTCACAGAAAAAATTTTGATAAGATCATAATGAGATAATTTCATGTTGATCCAAAATTTTTAATATTGATTGTCCTATTTTATATAACATAAATATCGAAAAACACTCAAAATATTTTTCATAAAAAAATTTCCTTCAAACAAGCGAAGTCTAAATATTGTTTTATCTCTAAATCCACTTTACACGATGTGCAAATGGTAGTGATTTTTTTGGGTATAATAAACAAGCTTAGCTATTGCCGATCTGAAGGACTCTCAGATAGCCCATCACCGACTAAATGCCATCTTCCAGAAGACTACGAATGTAGCATGGGGGCTCATTCTATCCCAGTAACCATCCACCATGTAGTCCTCGAATAACACCCCCTATAGTCATTCGATACAGGTTGTTGTAAGGGATCCATCTTGTGCTTGTTCTAGCTATACCCAGAAAACAGAGAGCTGCTATGGACCTTTTCCTCAATCATGCAAAGTTGCACCCATTTTATCCATAATGGTCCTGATGCCAAGTCTTGGATAATCTCTTCCGAATTTGTTTGACCAAGACAAGAGGTGTCTAACTGGAATATTAACCACTACTCTGAATATGTGTTAGCTAAGTACAATCGAGATAACTTCTTAATACATTACTCAGGCAACATACAATGTCCACACTAATAGTTATGTATATTTAATAAAACTGTCTGTTTAAGCTTTGCTTAAATTTGTTAAATGTCTTGGTTTTTACTTTAAACCAAGGAAGAAGATGAGATCACTGTACCAAGTAAACACCATTGGCTAAATCCCATATTATACAGTGAAAAATTTTACACAGCTCTGCACCTTTCAAAGCTAAGAAAACAACCCCAAAACAGGCAAATCATCAAATCTATCAATCACAAAGATTGAACAATTGAACTACGATAACAACGAGTCTTAGAACAATCTGACTTCAAAGCCACCCCCATACCAATACCTTTAAGGCACTTCACATTAGCTTTAGCCCCATGACCGATCAACACCAAAGCAGCCTCAACATGCCCTGCCTCCACCGCGCGATGCAACGGCGTGTACCCGTTGTTATCAACACCGTTAATATCACCACCGTAGCTAATCAAAGCCCGAACACACTCGGTTTTACCTTTGAATGCCGCCCTATGTAAAGGCGTCCACCCGTTCTGATCCTTCCCGTTTATGTTCGCCCCCTCGCTGATGCAACTCTTGATCCCATTCACGTCTCCGATCCTCGCAGAACGGTGCAACGCGTCACCTAAATGCAATGGATCATACACGTTCGACCGGTCGTTTTCGACTGCAAGTGCGAAAGCGGTCTTCCCTTGTCCGTTCAATGCGTATTTGGTATAATTGGATACTTCCAACAGGCATTCCACGGCGCTTAAATTACCTCCCAGAGCGGCTAAATGGAGTGGGGTGCATTTATTGACGTCTGAAACTTCAGGGTCGGCACCTAGTGATAAACAGAACTTAATCGATTCGGTGTGTCCGTGAATTGCAGATATATGAATTGGGGTTCGGCCATTGAAATCAATGGAATCAATCAAATCCATGTTTTTATAACCTCGAAACAGAACATCCATCAAATCGACTCTGTTTTTTGCTGCTGCATAGTGCAAGACATGGTCAACCGTGTTATCAATTTCACAACCAGATGAAATCAAGGCATTGACGACATCAACATGTCCAGCTTCGACCGCTAGGGAGACCAAAGACCTTCCTTTATCATCCTTGTCGTTCACATCCCCACCGTGGTCGATCAGTGTACGGACCAAACCAACTTTCCCCGAAACGACAGCGGATTTCAGCAGCACCGTGAGTTGATCCCCGAAACACCCGGAAATCGCTTTGCTGAACCAAATATCCATATCTGTCATCTGGGTATTGCTTGAAATGAGGTGTTGAATCACGTGGGGACCGGTGAACGAGATCGGTAAAGTAGCGTCCTTGAACACGTGAGGTCCAGGCTTGGAAAATAGACGGCGGAGATCGTCATGGTGGGCTTTCCCTAAAGGAAGCATGGTGGTTTTGACGGTAATAGCATCGGGAGGGTTTGTCAAAGGAGGTTGATCCGACGGCTGGGAGAAGAGAGTATAGGTTGAAGATGAAAGGGGTGGGATTATTGAAAATTGCTTGTTGAAAGAGAAGAAAGATGAGTTCTTTGTGGATAAACAAACGGCTACAGACATGGTGTGCATGAGATTCGTTAAAGTGAAATTCGTAGTGGTTTTTTGGCCTTTCATGAACACTATTTCGACTTCTTTCACATCTACTTTCACTAACCTGTCCATTGAATAGCTAAGTTCAGCCTTTTTCTCAAGAAAGATTTATGAAAGGTTTGTTTGGTTGCCGAGAAAAAAAATGAAGATGCAAAAGGAAAAAAATGGGATTTTATTATTTTTATTCGTTGTTTACTTTTATAATAAGATTTGTTGTTAATTAAATGTTGAAATTGCTGGTTTAGGTTTGAATGGTGGAAAAAATGGAGCAGGTAAAGGAAAGACTTTGAAAATGAAAACAATTTGAAGAAGGGGTCGTCGTCTTGGCTTTCTTAACCTTTGGAATGAGTTGCATTTTGCAACGTGATCATGAAGGTCGGATGTTTGGGGGTTAAATTTCATCATCCATCCTCAAACTATCGTATTGATTTTAAATTGATCCATTAACTTTAAAACAATCTAATTGAATTTTCGAAATATTGATATTGTATTAATTAAATCTTTCTATCAACCTAGCCTGAAATTTGGGCATTAAACGTTGGTTCAGATTTTTCATTTGGACATCCGGTGTAATGATGAAATTAGGATAAAACATCAGGAATCTAAACATAGAATCAATGTATTCTGATACCAAATAGTTTAAGTTTCATTTTGGTTAAAATTATTTGTGCATTTCAATAAAATTCTATTAATGTCACCTTATATCATCGTGTATCAGTTGATATATGATTTTAATATTTTAAACTAATTTCAAATATTTTTATATATTTTAAAATTATAAAAAAATCAATTAAAAATTAAATTGTAGTTAAAATCATATATATATATATATAAAGTTAACACTTATGATTAATTTAAAATTTGAACAAAATTATAAATGAAAAAAAGACATCAATGAAAAAAAGTAGACAAGATCTTACAATTTTACGTTTTAATAGAAATTGTCATATGCTACCATACGAGGGCAAAAAGAATAAAGGAAAAGCAAAAATCACAAATGTATATCAACTTGGTGAATGTAAAAACGAAAAAGATAAACAAAGAAGAAAATAGAATAAGAAATTAAAAATTAAAAAAGTTTCTCAAATCTTATTTCTTAAGCGACCAATTTAAAAATTAAAAATTGGGAGAGAATCTAATCTGCCTAATTTCAAAATTCACAATTAAACAAAATTTTGGGGATCAAGGTCATTTTGTCTAATTCGGAATTGGTAGGGACCTAAAAGGTGTTTAAACCAAGAAAAGTTAGGGAGGCTCAATTCATTTAATTATAAATTAGCAGGACTTAAATAATAATTGAACCAAAAAGAAGGGGCAAGGCCCCTCGCACCCTCCATTTAGTTGTCTATTGCGATGTTGTCCATACAATAATTACACACGTATTTTAAATATGATTCACATCATATTTGAATTGGCATTTAACAGATAAGTTAATGGAATGGCTCGATTAATATGGCATTGAGACTCTAAAGATTCGATTCAAACATTTTAAAGTTTGGAGCTAATTTAGAATTTGGATCACAGTTTAAGGGATCTGGTGCAATTAATCTAAATCGAGGACTCGATTAAAACAAATAAATTAAGTTTAAAGTTTGAATATTTTTGGTTTTAGGTGTCATAATTGAATGTAATAATATTATTAAAATTGTAACTAGGATTACGCAAATACATAAGTTTAATATACGAAACCAGAGTTTAGGACAAAGAAACACTTTTTGGTGATTAACGAAAGATCAACCACTCTCAATTAATAATATTAATTAGCTCTCTAATTCAAGGAATAATCAGCTGACTCTTATGCTTTTTGTTTAATCATAAATATACATTTTTTAATTTTTATTTTCCTTTTTTTCTTTAAAGAGGATTAATAAATTGTTAGACGGTTTTACTGTTATAATTACTATATTTTATTTTTGTTCATGCCCGACTCAACTCGAAATATAGGTCTAAATTTTTGTCCAAGTTCGATCATATTTATAAAAGACTAACCCCAACCTATTTTAAGTTTGCTCGTATTATTTTTAATTTTTTAAAAATTTATATTATTTTAATTTAACATTTAATAATCTTATTATTATTTTTATTTATTGAATTTTTTATATAGTTATCTTAACATTATTTTAATGTTTACATTAGTGTAGTATTTATATTTAGTATAGGTTTATTTTTAATGTGTTATAAAATTACATAATTTATAAAGATAACATAATATAAAGTATTATAAACTTAAAAATAGGTTGGGTAGGGTCGAACTCCATGTTTTAAACGGATCTAATTTTTTTGTTCAAATCTATTTTTCAGGCCTTATATTTTTACCTAAACCTTCCCAAATTTCGGGCGGAACTTTAGGTATGGACAAGTAACCTGACTCATGAATAAGTCTAATTGTAACTAAAAAAATTTAATTCTTGGGATGTTTAAGAATAAACTTTGATTCTAATGATAAAATTATAATAAACATAGGGTTGGTTTAAATTATTTGTTTGCATTTATTTGGCCCCAACTTGGTATAAAATATTTTCCATTTCAATGAAATAATGTTTTTTTTTTTTTTGAGTTATAATCATACAACAATAAAATATAAAATCATATAAGTAAAAACGAAGGTGGAAAATGAAAAAAATGGTATTTTTTACTCGTTGTTTACTTTTTATAATAATATTATTAATTTAATGTTAAATTTGCTGGTTTAGGTTTGAATGTTGGGAAAATGGAGCAGGTAAGCAAAAGCCATTGAAAAGATTAAACATACTCAAACTAATACTTGTATTTTAAGTTGGTCTATAAATTTCAAAAATATTCTATGTGAGTCCTCAATGTATCAATATTATATCAATTAGGTCATTATGTTAATCTCAATCAATTTAAGCATCAAGTGCCAACTTAGATCAGATGTGGAACATATTTAGAATGCGTAAATCAAATTGTAAATACATGTACACCTATTGTATTTTAGAATATTAGCCCATGAACCCCGAACTTCAAAATATTTTAATTGAATCCTCAAAACATTATTATTATATCGATGAGGTCCTCTTGTTAGCAGTTAATTTAAAAAATTATTATTCGTACAGTTTCGAAAAAAATTTGACACTTATATGAACAACACATAAAAGATTAGATCCCAGTTGGAGCATCTACTTATGCAAAGAATTGGCATAATAGAAAGCAGGCTTAAAAGGGTGCAAGACAAATAAACACTTTTTGGTGAGTGATGAAAGATCAACCACTTTGAATTAAATAATTAGCTCTCTGATGTATTTTCAAGGAGAAGCCATCTGATTTTGAAGGAATTAGCAGCTGACTGGCTTTTATTTTTTGTTTAATTATAAAATACATCTTTGAAAATAATTAATTTTTTATTTCTTGATTGATGTGATCTTTAAGAATTATAATAACATAAGGTTGGCTTAAATTATTTGTTTGAATTTATAATGATGCTTATAAGGTCACATCTCATTAGTTTGTCTCCTTCTTGGCATAAAATATATTCCATTACATTGATTTAGTGTTTAATAATCCTTGACTTAGCGACTTGCATGTGCAACTCTAATGTAATTTTATATATTTTCTAATTTTTTATATAATATTTTAATAATATAATTGTATTTGTTATGTCAGAAACTTTTTTATACAAAATATTTTTATTTATTTTAAACTTAAAAAATAATATTTATAAAATAGATAATTAAATTATTAAAATATCAATAACATAAATTTTATGAACGTGTGTTAAAACTATTTTAATTATATATATTGGTTATATATGATTTGAGATACAACCATACAACAAAAAAATATAAAATCATAAAGTAAAAATTTTTAAGATAAATTTACTATATATTTTTTTATACAATCAAATAAGTTTAAGATTTTACCAGTTTCATCACTAAGAAACATGAAAAGAACTAGAATTTTTTTTATACCAGTTTAAAGATATACGCCTTAAACCCAAAGAAATAGTGCTTAAGAAATAGTGCTCAAGAGGCCCAGGTTATATGACACTTGGCACAACAAATAGTGCTTAACCTTCAAAGACAATACCAACAAAAGAAAAGCCTCAAGGACAATCCTATTAGGCCAATGAAATCCGCTCCAGCCAACCCCATGCAACGAGCAGCTTGGTCCCCAAGTACTAGCATGCGCATAGTAGTTGCCAAGAATGTATGTTTCAGTCAATTTCATGCAAGGGGTTCCTTGATCCTCAATCCTCACACTCTTGCGCAAGTAACAACGTACATCAGGGCAATTGACACCCCAATTTAACTCTTTAAGTACACTCTCCTTCAACTTCACCTTTGCTATTACTTCACCAAAATCTTTTCTTATACCTTATTCCCATTGTCTTCTTCTTTTAACTTAAATATGAAAAAGCATCTCGAAACACATGCTCTAACAGCCCATACTTTACCCTTTGTTTTGCAGAAATTTTGTTGACCCCTAAAGGTCAAGAAGTAGCTTCCATCCCCAATCACCTTTAAGGAAAACATTAATAAATATCATTGATGGTAAACAACAAAACAACATATCTAAAATGGCTTTTAAATAAACGTTTTCAAGACTATTCTTTAAACCGTGATTTCCCATATATGGAAGAGACCATCAAACCTACAAGAGGACAACACGTGGCAAGCGAGGTAAACCCATACCAATACACCTCTCAACCTTGAAGCTCATCCTGTAAACTACAACCACACTATTTCTTTTCACAAAGCTTCTCCTCCTTCATAGCTTTCTTCCACCACTCAATCCATACGGGTCTCCATTCAAACAAGATGAACCAACCTCAATTTCCTCCACGTCTTCTTTTGATCAACAATTCTAAAAGTTAAAGTAGGAGCATCTTATTTAATTAATCAACTTAATTAGCAAATAATATCCAATTAATGAAATTATATCACAATCCCAATTGGATTATCAATTAAAATCCAAAACCTATCACTTAATTTTATTAGAAATTTAAAACAAACAAACACCGAATATTACACATTGTTCTCATAAAGGGTGGGCTACAAATTTCGTGTAGGATCCATTGACAGTAACTTTGCCATTTGAATGTGACTACTACTTTTTAATTAATGAATTTTTATTCTCATAATCAGCTCATGTTGTGGGGACACATCCTTGAATGTTTATGAAAACCGAAATTTTTATTTTCTCACATCCTTTTCATAATTTTTACAAGATAGAGTATCAATCTTTTTTCTTTAATTTGGTAATTATTATTCTTTTCTTTTTCGAGTTTTAATCTCTAAAAAATAAAAATGGGGGCTTTACTTTTATAAAATAGGATTTTTATGCAAGATTGATGGAATGATTTTGGGATATTAATTTTATACGAGATTACTAGTATCTTGATTGATTTATATTTTTTAGATAACATTAAACAAATCCTTGGAGAAAGTCTGTATAATCTTGAATTTCTTAAATATAGATTAAAAATTAGCATTTTTGGCTAAAAATTATTACTGTTGGTGCGATTTTATGCATCTTGTGTTTTACATATTGCATTCTCATAACACTAAAAAACACTTAAGTAACTTTTATTGTTGTGAAGGAAATTATATTTTATCTCGTAATTATCAGCGAGAATTACAAAATGAGATTTTTTTATGATAAAAATTGTGTGCATAAAAAGTTAATTTTATTTGCCCCTATTGATTAGAATATTTAGCTTGTATAAATTGCTATTAGTCTAATATTAATAATATATTATACATTATGAAATTTTTAGCCGCTTTAACTTTTCATTGACCCTACAATTTTATTTGAGTAAAATCATGTTTCATAATAAGAGCAAGTCCTCTTAATATTATTTTCTTCTTCTATAAAATTTGAAGGTAGGACTCTACTTAATAAACATTAAATTCTTTACCATTTGAATTAAGAAATATTAACTAATTATGGCACACTTAATATGCAAAAAATAAAAATATCATGAGTAAATTAAAATATTTAAGTGAAAAAATACGTAAAAGTAAAATATCTTTCTTAACATAAAAAGGGAAGAAAAAAGAAGAGCAATTGAAAGGAAAGGGCAAGGGGAAATGAAAATTGCATCAGCAAATACTAAGAAATTAGGCGGTGAATGCGATTAAAATGTCTGTTTTTTCCTGTCCACAATCTTGAAAGTCAATCCAAAACAATACTGAATTTAATCGATTAAAATAATATTATTGTTGATTTCGGACTTGGTGATATTGTTTTTGAGGTGTTTATATAATTTTAGCATCAAATTTTTAACTCATTATTCCGAGAAGAGCCAAAATGAATTCACTAAGTTTATCTATAAAGTATACCAAGGAAATATTTTTTCATTTTGGCTTTGATGGAGTTCACCCAACCCTTAAAGGGTAATAATACTACTAAAAAAACTCCGTGAATCCGTTTAGGTTCTCTTCAAAGTAAGACGATAAAAACTCAAGACTAAAATTGAGTATAGACACTCGAGGAACAATACCACCACAGTTGAGGGTCCAATACCAACCTCCCCTCAACAATTATAATTGCATTTATATTAATTGACTTTAAAAACGTTTTGAATTCATTGATTTGGGTTGTTAGATATCCGTTCAGCTGTAATTATATGAAGTTACTATTAATTATAAAATAAAGATGATAATACAAAATTATTTATACAATTAGAGAACTTTCAATGCCCGTAGGGCTTTATTCAAGATATAATCTAATATAATTTAACAAGTACAAGCTATGATTTATATTTAACTCATTCACCAATCAATTTGCAACATTGTTCTTATACTTTAATCTAGAAATAGTTCCTTTATGAATAAATATGTGTTTTTTTGTATGCGCTGATTGAGTTTTAACTCGGTTGACATCAATATTCTTGCCAGTATAAGAGGATATGAGTTTGAACGCACTAAAGCACATTTACTCTGACAAGAATAGGGTAGTCTTATTGATAGACCTCGAGAGTATATATAATATTTATACAGCAGTACTCACATAGGAATATGAAAGGTATATAATATATTCTTAAATATATGCCTAAAAGATATATAGTAATATACAATATATTTAGATATTCCTAAAAAAATAATATATCATAATAATATCTTAACATTTTCTCCAAATCAAGGGTCAGAGAGGAGTTATAAATAACATCAGACATTGTATAAAAAAATATAAAATTATCCATGACGTGTTTATAATTTTATATCTTGTTTAAGTACTTTAACTTAAAATTGTGTGACATGAAGTGTTTACGTTGAATCCAATTTTAATGATATATATCATACGTATCATAGTTTAAAATTTAAAAAGATTTTACAAGTGGCATATTCTAGTTATATTTAGAAAATTGTTAGTATTAAATATAAATTCAATTAGGATTTATCTGAAATTATATAACTTCTATTAAAAGCATGTGTATACATAAATAATACATAATAAGTGGTAAAAAGATCTCTCCAGTTTCTTTCAATTTTGATATTGAGCACATTGACCTCTCTTAATAAAATCAAAGCAATTTAATTTCTGTTAATTTCGAAAGTAAGCAATTAAAAATATTTAATCACAATATTAATGTTTTTCATCGCATGTGCATACTTTTGATTAGTATAATGATAAATTTAGCCCTCAAAATTTATACATTCTATCAATTTAGTCTTGATTTAACAATTTTAACCTGCAACATTTGTGTAAATATGTAAATGTTGAGGCTAAATTTGTTGAATTTTTTAGAATCAATACCAAATTGACAAAACATGTAAACATATTTGTTAAAGTTGTAGTTATAGCGGTCAAATTTAAGTACAATTGATGAAACTCATTAATACTATAATTAATTTTCTTTAGTTGCTCAGAGATTAAAATTGCTCCTATTTTTTTAAATGAACAAATTTACTTAATTTCAAAATTGAGAGATGTTTTTAATATAATAAATCAATGGTAATTCACGACTACAAATGAGAAAAAATTAAACATAGTGTATAATTTAGAATCAAATTACGTATAAAACAAAAGTAAAATAAATTTACTTTTTAAGATTTGTAAATGATGTGCTATTATATAGTACATTAAATATTAACTCAATATTTTAATTTAATCTTTGATATTAAATCGAGTAAATCTCTCAAAAATGTCGTTTTTAAAAAAATTACAGGACTATACCAAAATAACGAAAACGCTTCCAATTGGAAGCATTCTCAACGAATTTACAAGCTGGAAGCATTTTCGGCCCTTAATATCTTTTTTTTTAATTCTTTTTGTACCAATTCTTGTGAAAATAAAATTTACAAAAACAAGTTTTTATATAAATCCCAAGTCTCATTTCCCTTATTTTATTAAGCGATGTGGGATATGGGCCTATATAGACCCATAATTCATTTGCAGATTATTCTTATACTCTGAAAATAAAATTTACAAAACAAGTTTTTATATAGACTCCAAGTGTCAATTCTCTTATTTTCTTAAGCGATATGGGATATGAGTCTATATAGACTCTTAATCCATTTACAGTTTATTCCTAATGAGAGAAATGAGACTTGAGGTCGATATAAAAACTTAATTTGAAAATTTTATTTTCACAAGAATAACAAAGAAAAAATACTTTCAATTGAAAAATGGCATTTTTAGAAAATTTACGCTATTAAATCAATTGATTTTCACATGTATTAAATATTGCCCTTTTAAAAAAAGAAGTGGTAGTTTTTGGATGGTTGGTCCCGTAGGGGAGTAAGCAGAAGCCGAAAGGTGTTCCTAGTTATTGACCTAACCCACAACCAGCCAAAATTGTGGTGGGCGGCACCTTTAATTACTGTGGTCCAATAAAAAGAAACAAAAGTAAAAGCCCCCAAATCCAATCCAAAACCCAAGCCTATTCTTTCTTTTAAATAGAACTAAAAGCCATCAAATGGTGTAGATTTGTATGGTAAATTGGTTTAAGGCATATCGTTTATTAGGGAAATAATAAGGTAAATTGTATTATTAGGAAAAAATTTAGATTCAAATTTTAAAGATAATATTGTAGGAGGGAGCAATCACGTCCATCAAAATGATTTGTCTTGAGGGACTTTAAAACCACCCAAAAAAATTTCAATGTAAAATTACTAATGCTTCTTAAGTTGAGTAGTAAAGGAATTTAATACCTACTAAGTAAAGGTTTGAATATGAGTTTTGCGGATTGAGAAAACAACTTTAAAAAGCTTTCCCATGTTCAAGGTTCCAACCCAACTTGATTTTCGAATTTAGATGAGAGCACGAGTATAATTTTAATTTTATTCTGTTAACGTTTGTTGAGTCAAATAGTAAATCATGTTTAAGGTTTATTAGAAACACAAAACAATGCTTATAGTACTCGCTCTCAATTTAGTTATGATGTAATGTAATTACCAAATGTGAGAAAAAAATATTTTTCAATTTTATATGAAAATAATAATTTACCATTTTTTGCTATTAATTATTGTACTATGTGTAAGTTGTAGATTTAATTTTTACATTTTAAATTGATTAGATGTAATTAATATTATTTTTTTTATTTTTAAAATTTTAATCCTAATCTTAATAGTAGCTTATAAATTCGTTAAGTTTAATTATATTATTTCTAAAATCTTACGTCACAAACATATTATATTATATTATATTATATTATATTATATTATATTATATATAGCTTATCAATGATCATAAATTAACTTGTCCAAGCATCAAAATGTGTCATTAGACTCCCTTCAAAACAAGAGGACAAAACTAAGACACGTCATTATTCGATACAACACTTAAAAAGAGAAAATAATTCTTTTAACTTGTGTGATGTTTTGTCTATCAAAACTTTATCATTTAAAATTTCTATTTGAATTGATATTATAAATTAATTCAGCCCCAAATTAATTAAAGAAAGACTAAAAGAATATTTTTATAAATTCAGTTCTTTTCTTATATATAATTTTATATAAAACACTAAAAACTTATATTTTTTATATTTCAACTCAAAATATTATAATTTTAACGTTTTAATTTTACTATTTCAATTAAATATTTATTTAATTTTATATAAAAAATTAATAAATATATTTTACTATTTTTTTCATATAAGCACAGTAATCAACGGTCCCCAGTGGCTTTATGTTCAGATAAGCATTGTCTCCAATAAAGTACATCAGCGCTTTCTTTCGGCTTTATATAAAAATTGCTCCCTAAACTATACTTATTTTCTCAAATAAGTACTTAAACCTTTGTTTTTTGGTCAATTTGAGTATCAAAACTATTTTTTTCCCACATTCGTACCTCATTAGTTCTTCATTAATCAGTCGTTAGTCAACCTTGGTCAATGATGATGTGGCCCAATCACCAATCGACATGTGGCAAAAAAGCCACGACAAACCACTTCATTATTTGTATAAAATAATTCCAAAAAAAATTATAAAATTAATTTTTAGATTTTATAATTTTATATTAAGATTAATTGAAAATAATATTAAAAAATATTTCTCCACCATTGCTCTTCCATCCCTCTCCATGTCCCCCACCGTCCTCCCCCCACTACTTGACCCTCTCCTTCTACAAATCCTTCAATTATATTTTCATTAAAATATTTTTTCTCTCATTTTTTCTTTAACATTGATTCTTTGTCCCCCAGTTGCTTTCAAATTCAAACACCATATGTTTGGGAAAATGACCCTAAAAAAATAAAATTCAAGCCTAAAATTGGTGTTTTCCTTTTCATGTATTGGATTTGTTTCCTTATAATAGGATCATAACTTTATACCTAAACAAGAAATAGAACATTTCAGTGTTGATTTTTGTGGGTAAAGGTTTTGTGTTTGTTAGTTTTATTTGTGGCCTTCTTCCAATTTGGGGTTTGCGTTTGTACTTTGAAACTCTGAAGTGCCAATAACTAAATTAAGTACCTTCAATGTATCAATTGTTTACATCTTATACAATAAAGTCCAAAAACAAGGGAAAGTGTTGAGAAGAATTGAGGTCTAATGTTTTAATTCTTGGCTTAATGTTGTTCGGGTAGATGGAAGATGGCGAAGTCTCCATTCGAAGATCAAAGGCAATTGAGATACTTATTGTCTTTGAAGAGAGAGAGGTTCGAGGTGGGGGCGAGAGGGACGATGGGGGAGAAGAGAGGAATGGGTTGGGTTGGGTTGGAAATATTCTTTTAATATTTTTTTAATTGATATTAACATCAATATAAAATTATAAAATGAAAAAAATAATTAAAAATTTTCTAATTTTTTATTTAGCCACATCATCAGAAAAATAATTACATTAGATTGTCTTTGCGGGCTTCCCATATTTACAATAGTGTCATGGTCATGGAGTTCTATACATCCCCCGAAAGACTCTCATATACGGGTGCGCACTGAGTCTTCATATCATTTATCTCATTTCCTGACTCAATCAAAGCAAACCTCCCTCAAAGCCACATATATATAATGCACATGCAATCCCGCATATGACCATCCAATCCTCCGCAAAGCCACATAAACATAATGTACATCATACACACATTTTGCCAATAAAGGCTATGAATCATACAACACATAACAAGCCAATTCCAGTGACATATCATAAGCATACTTACTATCAGCCAATCATATCACTTTAATACGCAATAACGCATTACGCGAAACAATTCGTTCACTCAACAGAGTAAGCTTACAGCCATTCAATTGCATCTCATTAAACAACATACATTACGCTAAATCACTTATTGTTTCAGTCATGATCAAATTCGGCCAAACAATGTTTGCACTCAATACCCCATGCACACACAAGGCAACAACACTTTGCCAAAAATTGATTTACCATTGGTAACATTACATCATCAACATGTTAGGGACACAGAGTACATTCATTTAAGATCTAAGTCTGAGAACTCACCTGGGCGTCGTCGCTAATTCCACCTTCTAAGCCCTTTTTCCCTTACTACACGAGCCTCTTTAGTCAATAGAACACGATAACTATATCAGAATCCAACTGAGACCATTCATTATTGAAAAATCTATAATTTCTTTTCACGCAGAAGCCATTTGAATGGTTATCTGCCACTTAACCCTAAAACAGAACATAACCAATAATTTGTTGAAATCCTTAACTACATTATTTCTTGAATCTGATGATGCAAAAAGATTAAAAAACTTACCAGCATGCTAGATTTCCAATTTCAAAGACTTAATCCTTAGTCTCACCCTTTTATGCATGAACACTCATTAATGTTTCTCTCTTCTATGGCAAACTAGAGAGAAAAGAATAATAGAAAACAAAAGAATCGTTCCCAAAGAATAATGCTTCTCCTATATATATAGTCCTTCCGTGCCACCTGGAAAGACCTTAACCATCATGTCTTCCAATAACTTATTTCTAGTTCATAACCAATGGGACTATGGTTGAAATCCAATTTTACCTCAATCAGTCCGCTACTTATTCTTATTTGCAGAAAGAACCCACCAGGTTAGAGAACCTTTCAATTTGGTACGCCAAACTTTTTTGCTACTTTGGACCTTACAAATTCGGGTGTGACAACTCTCCTACCCTAAAAGAAAATTTCATCCCCGAAATTTCTTATAATTGAGGGAAGAAATTTTACAGTAGGACGACATGTGATAACTTTACATAAGGTACTTAAGAGAGGTCCATTTACCTTGATACCTAGCGAATTTATCATATTAAAATGCCATTGGTGATACGAAATCCTTGGGTGGGACACTTCATTGAATATTTTTACAAGTATTCACTTTGGCGGATAGCCTCATTAAAGATACCTAAGGCAAAAATAAATATCCTTAGTGAATAATGACTCTTCAACATCCATTCTTGGCGAATGCTTAATGGGAAAACCCTAACTTGGTGAATACTTATTTTTGCGGGATAATTTGGTGGATATTCCAGCTTTTCTAGATACCAAAGGTTTAAGAAAAACCCTCGTGAATCACCAACAGCTGTCAAGCGTAGATTAGGGAGTGTGAACAGTTTATTACCATTTTGAAATTGACACTTCTATGAGATGATTACCTTATATAGACAATCGTAGAGAAAAGAGAATCGTTACTTTTCAAACCCCCAAATTTCTCATCATTTGAGTTCTTCTCGCGCCTTAATTTCTCTTCATCGATTTCTTCTTCTATCATTGTAGCATTTCAGTTTCTTTTTCTAGAATTCCATTCGTTCCAAAAGTAATCATTCATTCCCATATTTCTTACTCTTAAGCTTCCCCTCATATGGCTAGAGTTAAGATAGGTTCTAAAGGTAGAGCCAGTGGACACGATAGTCAGTGTAATAGCCCGGTTTTAGCTAAATTAGAATAGTGGTTTCGGAACCACAAATATGATGTTAGAAAATTATTTTAATATTATTTTTGGTTTTTACAGCATGATAGCATGTATGTGTGAAAATTTTGTGAGCTAATTTTATCATTTAGATGTTTAATTTGAGAAAAATGACTTAATCGTATAAAATGCAAAAGTTGCATAATACTTGTTAAAAGTACTAAATGGTTATGAAATTAAATTGTGAGAGTCCTTATGTTGAAATTTGACCATAGTAAAGGTTAGTGGACATTTATGTTTATGGTTTATATGTTATATTAAGGTTTTATTAAAGGTTAGTATAGTAATTATAATAATTTAAGTTAAAATATGATAAAAACAATTTGTTTTCTTCTTCATAAAACGTCACCACTGAATTTAGGGCTTGAAAATCACCATTAGGGAGCTTGGACATTCAACTATGGTGTTTTGAACATGTAAGTCTATTTTTAGCTCGATTTTTAATGATTTCTATGTTTTTATGATCGTTGCTTCGTGTTCTAGCTAGCTCGTACTTTTAATTTCGAAATTGTTAAAGATTTTAAGAGTTTCCATTGATAAGTTTATGTTTTTTTTTGTGTTTGAATAAGAAAAATGAATTTTTGATGATAGATTTTCATGTTTTGTAAAGTGATTTTTGATGAAATTTCATAATAAGGATTAAATGGTGAAATATACAAATTGAGTGGTTGAAATGTGAAATAAATGAAAGTCTTGGGCTGCTAGGGACTTATATTAAATTCAGCCAAGCTTGGGTTTAATGAAATTATGCGAATTTTGTGTGTTTGTGACACAAGGACTAAATTTACTAAATGTGAAAGTTTAGGGGCTAAAGTGCAAATAGGCCTAAATGTATGTTTTGGACTAAATTGAAAGAATATATGATTAAATGAGTTAATTTTGAATACATATAGTCAAGAAATAAAGAATTCAAATTTAGATCGAGGGAAAAGCAAGGTTATCAAGTAGTCAATCCGATCCGTCAATTCCGAATACGAAGTAAGTTCATATGTGACAATTTCTTTATAAATGTATGATAAATGCTTTGATATTGCCTAAACTGTAATTATGAGATTTTTATTAATGTATGAATTGTAATTACGATTCTACGGATATATTCGAAGATGGAATCGACAAACTAAAAGTCTTGGTTGAACTTTAGGAATAGATTTTGGATACTGATGATATGTTAAAAGATGATATATCGATTTGGCTTCAGGCCATGCATATCAGATGTGTTGGCTTCGGGCCATGATATTGGCACTACGGGTGCGAGTGATACCTTGATTTGGCTACGAGCCGTTATATAGGTATTTCGGAAAGAAGTTACATTGATTTGGCTACGGACCATGGTATAGGTACTCCGGGATAAGTTACCTTGATTTGGCTTTGGGCCATGGTATAGGTACTTATCGATTGAGATCCTTGAGTATCCGACTTCTATTTCGAATGGTTTAGTACAAGGCGATACAGGTACGTATAGAACCTATTCGAGTATTAAATAGAGAAAGTTCGATGAGATGGTATTTGATCATGTTTTGAGGCATGAGAAAGGTTTGTAGTTAATGTGTATATAGTGATGTTATGTATAATTGGTTGATATTTATTTATATGATGAATTAAGTTATTCACATACAAGCTTACTAAGCTATGAAGCTTACTTTGTGTTATTTTTCTATGTTTTATAGTGAATCAAGGCTAGCTCAGATCCGGGAGTCATCGGGAACATCATCCCACTATCGGACATCTATTTGGTACTTTTGAGTTGTGTATATATGGTATATGGCATGTATAGACTACTTATGGTATTTTGGTTGTGAATATAGCCATGAGAGTTGGCTTGTAAATAATGTTAATATGGTTGTGTGTTTAGCTATTAGAAATGGCTTGTAAATACATATGTTTTGGTTGTATGTATAGCCATGGGTGATGGCTTATTTTGGTATGTTTAGTATAAAATGGTTATGGTTTTATAGTTACAAATGGTTAAATTGATTTATGGAGTTTAATGCTTGAGAAATGCTTTGGTGAAATATGATTTTAGAAGTTGAGTTGATAAGTGTTTGAATAGGTATTTGGTATTGAATTGAGTTGTGAATTTGGTTGAAATTAATATAGTATGATTTGTGCATTTGAATGATGATTTTGGATGCTTAGTTGTGTGATGAAATGGTACCATTTTGGTTGTTTAGGTGAACATGAGTAAGAGTGGTAAATTGGCCTTGCAAATGACCTATTTTTGTCCACAAGGGCAGAGACACGGGCGTCTGTCTCAGCTGTGTGCGACACATGGTCATACTACACGGCTGTGTGTCCCCTGGTGTTAAATTAAAATGAAGTCAGTATGCTCCACACGGTCTCACAAACGGGCGTGTGACCGACCATGTGGCACAAGTCAATATACCCCCTAAATGGAACACGGCCTAGCACAGGGGCGTGTGACTTGGCCGTGTTGCATAAGTCAGTATACCCTACAGGTTTGGCACGGCCTAGCACACGGGAGTGTGTGGCCACTTCGAAGGGTACACGGGCTAGACACACAAGCGTTTGGTCGGCCGTGTAACCCAAGTCAGTATGTATGCCCTATTTCCACACGGCCTATGCCACGGGCGTGTTTGAAGCTGTGGGAGGCACACTGCCTGTTCACACTGGCGTGTGATCCCTGAATGAATGAAAAATTTCTAAGTTTTCCATAAATTTCGTATGTCATGTTTAGTCCCAAACCACTTCTAAAGCATGTTTATGGCCTCGTAGGCCCTTATAAGGGACAATATGATTATGTTGAATGGTATTTAAGTATGAATATGTAAATGTATAAGTATTGAATGTTAAATGATATGTATTGATCGGTAATACCTCATAACCCTATTTTGACAGTGAATACGGGTTAGGGGTGTTACATTTATTAGTATTAGAGCTACGGTTTAGTCAATTCTAGGACTAACGTAGCGTGTATGAGAGTCTAGATATACATGCTATATATACTCTACGATAGTGTGATGATTCCTGACAACTTAAATTGTGCTTTCGTATAGAAATGCATTCCAAACGAGTTGTAGTTGATGATGTAGAAAGTAACGCGCCCGCTCCTGTTCAAGAGGCAGGGCCATCAGATTCTAGGCCTGTAACGAGTAGCCACGAAGGAGAGGCTAAACAATCATTTTTCCAAATGATGAACGAGTGGTTCACGGAGTTTGTTCGAACGAATCCGGCTGCTCAACAACCTCCACCCCCACCTATTCCTCAACAAATCCCTGTTGTTCCTCAAGTTCTAGATCCGATACGGTTGAATAAGTCGCCGGTAGGTAAGCTACTAAACATAGGGTTGAAGAGTTTCGGGCTACTGTGGATGATGATGCTGAAAGAGCTGAGTTTTGGCTCAAAAATACGATTCGGGTATTTGATGAATTGTCTTGTACTCCTAATGAATGTATTAAATGTGTTGTATCTTTGCTGAGAGACACTGCTTATCAATGGTGGGACACATTGATATCTGTGGTTTTGAAAGAACGAGTTACCTGGGAAATCTTTCAGACAGAGTTCCAAAAGAAATATATAAGTTAGCGATTCCTTGATCAAAAGCATAAAGAGTTTCTGGAAATAAAATAGGGCCGCATAATTGTCACTGAGTATGAAAGAGAATTCGTATAATTAAGCAATTATGCTCGAGAATATGTGTCTACTGAGGAGATTATGTGCAAACAGTTCGTTGACGAGTTGAACGAAGATATAAAATTACTAGTCGGAATTCTAAAGTTGAAAGAATTTGTTGTTTTGGCTGAAAGGGCTCGTAAAGCCGAGGATCTTAGGAAAGAAAAGAGAAAAGCAGATTCAAAAGCTAGAGACTTGAGAAAAAGATCAATGATTAAGACGTATCAATCTTCATCAAAGAAATCCAGAGATTCGTACGCTCGTCCAATTGCTTCAAATAAATATTCGAGTAAAGATCGTAGAAAATAATACTCCGGTTCTAAAACTCAAGCTACATCAGTGTCGAGTGTTGGTAATGTGCGAGACAACAAAATTGAATGTCAGTAATGTGGGAGATGACATTACAAAAAATGCTGGAATAAAAATATTAAAGCTTGTTACAAATGTGGTTTGTTAGATCACTTCATACGAGATTGCCCTGAGCTGGATGAGAAAAGTAAAGTTCAGAATGTGAGACCAAGTAACACGTCGACTAGAGGAAGACCACCAAGAAATACTGGGAATGTGAGTGGTAGTCGAGGGGCGACGAGAGACTCTACCGTGAGGTCTGAGGCTAGAGCACCTACTAGAGCCTACGCTATTCGCGCTCGCGAAGAAGCGTCATCTCCAAATATTATCACCGGTACTTTCACTCTTTGTGATACTAATGTGATTACATTGATAGATCCAGGATCAACTCATTCTTATATATGCATGAATTTAGTATTTAGTAAGACTTTACCTATAGAGTCTACTGAATTTGTGATTAGAGTATCGAACCCCTTAGGCAAATGTGTTTTGGTTGACAAAGTTTGCAAGAATTGTCCGTTAATGTATCAGGATTTCTGTTTTCCGGCTAATCTGATGTTGTTTCCATTTGATGAATTTGATACGATACATGAGGCTATAGTGAATTGTACACAAAAGACAATTGAATTGAAATGTCGGAAAGGAATAATGAGACTATTAGAATTGAATCTGATGATCTGAATTATTTGCCAGTTGTGATCTCGTCTATGTTAGCTCAAAAATTTGTGAAAAAGGGGTGTGAAGCTTATCTGGCATATGTACTTGATACAAAAGTGATAAAAACAAAGATTAAATCAGTACCAGTTGTGTGCGAGTATCCAGATGTATTTCTTGAAGAGTTACCGAGTTTACCACCTATCAGAGAAGTTGAGTTTGGTATTGAATTAGTACCCGGAACAACACTGATATCGATAGCTCTATACAGAATGGCTCTGACAGAATTAAAAGAATTGAAAGCTCAGTTGCAAGAATTGACGAATAGAGGTTTTGTAAGACTGAGTTTCTCTCCCTGGGGTGCACCGGTGTTATTTGTAAAAAAGAAAGATGGCACGATGAGAATGTGTATAGACTATCGACAGCTCAGCAAAGTGACGATCAAGAATAAATACCCTTTTCCATGAATAGATGATTTGTTTGATCAGTTAAAAGGGTAACAGTGTTTTCGAAAATTGATTTGAGATCCGGTTATTACCAGTTGTGAGTTAAAGACTCCGATGTGCCAAAGACTGCATTTAGAATAAGGTACGGTCACTATGAATTTCTTGTTATGCCTTTCAGACTAACAAATGCACCTACTATTTTTATGGATTTGATGAACTGGATTTTCAGGTCGTATTTAGATCAATTTGTAGTTGTGTTTATTAATGACATTTTGATATACTCATGTGATGAATCTAAGCATGTCGAGCATTTGAGAATCGTGCTACAAACTTAAAGAGATAAGCAGTTGTTTGCAAAGTTTAGCAAATGTGAGTTTTGGCTATGAGAGGTTGGTTTTCTGGGACATATAGTTTCAGCCGAGGGTATCCGAGTTGACCCAAGCAAAGTTTCTGCGATTATAGATTGGAAACCTCCGAGGAATGTATCCGAAGTTTGTAGTTTTCTGGGACTAGCCGGCTATTATAGACGATTTGTGAAAGATTTATCAATGATTGCGACTCCGATGACAAGATTACTTTAAAAAGATGTTAAATTTGAATGGTCAGAAAAGTGTCAGCAGAGCTTCGAGTAGTTGAAAGCATTATTAACTGAAGCACCAGTGTCAGTTCACCCTGAGTCGGGTAAAGAATTCGTAGTTTACAGTGATGCATCGTTAAATGGCCTGGGTTGTATTTTGATGCAGTAAGGCAAAGTTGTAGCTTATGACTCAAGACAGTTGAAGCCACACGAAAAGAATTATCCGACGCACAATCTTGAATTAGACGCGATAGTGTTCGCATTGAAAATTTGGCGCCATTACTTGTTTGGTGAGAAATGCAATATTTTTATCGACCACAAAAGCTTGAAATATCTGATGACTCTGAAGGATTTGAATTTGTGACAGTGAAGATGGTTAGAATTGCTAAAAGACTATGAATTAGTGATTGATTATCATTCGGGGAAAGCGAACGTAGTTGCTGATGCTTTGAGCCAAAAATTCTTATTTGCTTTACGTGCTTTGAACACACAATTAGCCTTGTCTGACGATGGTTCGATAGTAGCCGAGTTGAAAGCGAGACCGCTATTTCTACAGCAGATTTGTGAGACTCAAAAATTTGATAATGAATTGCAAGCAAAATGAACTCAGTGTGAGTTGACTTCTAATTCAGAGTTTCGAATAGAGTCTGATGAATGTTTGACGTTCTGAGGTAGAATTTAAGTATTGAGAAATCCCGAGCTTATTCAGAAAATTCTAAATGAAGCACACATTATTTGTTTATCAGTACATCCGGGAAGCATAAAAATGTATAACGATTAGAAACAGCTTTATTGGTTGCACGACATGAAACGAGATATCTCAGAATTTGTTTTAAAATGTTTGATTTATCAGCAAGTCAAAGTTGAACATCAAGTGTCGTCAGGTTTATTATAGCCTATAATGATTCCCGAGTGGAAGTGGGATAGAGTAGCAATGGACTTTGATCGTGTCTAAGAGTTTTAATATTTATATAATGAATGATCGAGCCTAGAAACTAACTATCACCACGATTGAGGCAAGCGCACCTATCGAACAGTAGTATAGCTTAGTGGCAAGACCGGAATGTCGAACCCAAGGGAACCAAAAGTACTAGTACTGACTTTCTTTTTATTATCTAGCCTAAAATAAAGGGGATTGATGTTTATCTAACTAATTCCTAAGCTAAGGATGCCAAGACATAGAGAATGAATTGGGAAAATACTTTTGAGAAAATTAATTGATTAAGACAATACCCGAGGAAGAATCCACCTAGACTTCACTTGTTATTTAATTCTGAACCAGACGATTTATTCACTTGACTTGATCTGTAGGATTCCCTAATTTATATTAATACCTCTTTTGGGGCTACTAACGTCTAACCTTAGGTTGATTAATTAAAATCTCTTTCTAATTAAAACCCTTAGTGTTGCATTAACTCGATTTATGGACTCCCATATTAGGTTTGACCTTAATCCGACATATTTTCGTCGTCCTATCTCTAGGAGTGCGATCAACTCCGCTTAATTATGCTAGATCTACTTTTAAACAGGGACTTTTGCGCATCTAAATAAGCACATCAATACTTGAATCAGTATCCTGAAATATTAAAGCAAGAATTAAGAACACATAATTAAGAACAAATCAAGTATTTACCATACAGTTCAGAAAATAATAACAAGATCCGTCTTAGGCTTTATCCCCCTCAGATATTTGAGGGGTTTAGTTCATGTTTATAAAAGAATACATCTCAGAAGAAATTAAATAACAAAACATAAAGAAAAAACCCTAAAACCGCCTGAAGGAAATTGAAGGGAAAATCCTCAATCTTGAGCCTGATTCCGGCTTCTGAGGTGGATCAACTGACTTTCTTCGAGTAATTCCCTATATTCAGCCCTCTCTGGCTTTGCTCATCGTCAAAAGCCCTGACAAAAGCCTTCTCTCGAACTCCTCTTTTAGGTTGCCCTCTAGGGTGTTTATATAGGCTTTCGGGATACCTTACTTGGCCCACAAGTATCCTATTCTGAGTGGAATTAAAACGGGTCACGGCAGGGACACGCTCGTGTGGAACGCCCGTGTGAATCGAGCCCAGGGCTGTGTTCAAGTTTGGTAAAGTGGCACGGCCGTGTGGTGAACTCCAAGCCGTGTTGATTTCTTACTTTTGCCCATTTTCTCCGTTTTTGGCCCGTTGCTCATTCTTTTCATCCTCCTATGCTCTCTTAAGTATAAAACATGAAATTAAAGGATTAGGAGCATCAAATTCCACAATTCAAGGGATAAATCATCCAAAAGTATGCCAAATGTGGGATTAAAATATGTATTTATTACGGTTTATCAAATACCCCCACACTTAAGCATTTGCTTATCCTCAAGCAAAATCCTCAACTCACAATTAAAATTCATTATTCTCAACTTACAACTCCTATCAATAATGTTTCGAAATAATCCATAGGTAATCATACATTGAGAATTCAACTAAAAGAACATCAAAGTTTCAAACAATCCAAGTTGAGCATTTTATTCATGGAACAACATAGGTATTCCCCCTTATCTAAGTAATCACCTTTGATTCAAAATATCACAGAGTTAACATCCTCACTAGGGATTCACTCAAATAACTCGAAGTGTTTAAGGGACAATAAATTAAACACTCAATAGTCAACATGAAAAGTTATTACCATAGGCTTGCATGAAAATCAAATCTCCACCATTATAAATTGAGATGATACATCGATCAAAAGGTCTTTAAAAATGGTTGTAACGTGGCTTGGTTAGGGGGCGTGGTCACAGGCTGAAAAAGAAGGTTAGAATCAAGATCGAATTGACAAATTACCTAACTAGAAAAATAAACTAATAATGAATAATTACATGAATAATACGAGCTTCTTCTAAAGATGTGAAATTTACTGTTTAAGCTCATAGAACTAATAATGGATATACTCTTAACTTTTTTTTATAAGTATTTACAACAATAAGAACTTAACAACTAAAATGGAAAACATAGTTAGGCAACTTCTCAAATCAAATCTCGATAAAAATGAGTTAATTCAATAGGGAAAAATTCTTTATGAATCAAAAAGAGCAAGTCTTGGGTTAATATTAAGGGTAAATCAATGAATGGTTTATTAGGATTAGAGGGGTTCACTAGGGGTTAATTATGAATGTAGGCCTTTTGGGAAGTGAGTGGGTTAAATCCTATGTGCCTTTATCATCTCAATATATCAAATCAGAAGTGTGGTCTTGACATGCATAATCGAAGCAAGTTCTAGAATAACAAATCAATATTGACACATTCATAAACAATAAAAAAAATGAGCAAGAAAAATATATGCTCTAAAAGGCTTAAGATCTCACAAAAATTATGGTTTTTATGTCAAACCTGTGAACTTCAAACTTCAAGATAATACCTAAACTTGGGAAAACAACCTAGCAAATTTTTAATTTTTAAAAATCAACTTATCATGCTTGATTCTCTAAATCCTTCAAGTTTAAACAATCAATGCACAACTGCCTATGTTTTAATTCAAGACATATCAATAAAAATCATAAATCAATCAGGATTTGTTCTAATAGTGATATGGGAAAGAAAAGACAAAATTCAGGGATTTGAGAATAATGCAAAAAGTATTTTGAATAAAATTTACCTCTACACTTAAGATGTACTTTGCCCTCAATGTACAAAGATAGATATTTACAATATATAAAATCATAAGATAAGGAGAGAAGTGAACTTCCTGAATTTTGGATGAAGTCAAGGAAAAGAAACGGTAAGTTGGGCATAGATGAATGTGGCGGTGGTGTCTATGGTCTTGGTATGGTAATTCCCAAGCAGCCTTTAGAACCTAAATCAAAGAAATCAAAATGTAATAATAAAAATTAAAGACAAGAAAGATAAAGGGAAGGAAAATAAAGGAAAAGAGAAAAGAAAAAGAAAAATTCAATGGACTCAAATGTCTTTAGCTTGTCGGATAAATGAAGAGGCTGGCATGAACTCATGTAGATCGGTCTCGCACATGGAGACTGTGCTAGGGTCCTTTCGCTTCTTCAACATGGGAATGGTGGTGTAAAGGAAGAATGAGGGAAATGGGGAAAGGAAAATGAAGGGGAAGAGATGATAGTCAAAGAAAGGTTGTGGTGGCTAAAGTTAGGTTGAAGAAGAAATTGAGGAGAAAGTGAGAAAAAAAGGGGGGTTTAAATAGGAAATGTGGATCTGGTGGCTTCCCACGCCCGTGTACCAAGGGCGTGTTGGGTCACATGGCCGTATCGCACGGCCGTGTTGTGCTTCGTTCATTTCTCCCACGCCCGTGTAGTGGTCACCACGATCGTATCGCACGGCCGTGGTATTTTATAGTCGTCCGTGGTTTGGAGATTTTTCGTCTTTGGTTCGTACGATCTCTGCCACGCCGGTGTGTAAATCTGTTGTGTCCACACGGCCACGCCCGTGTGTAAGGCCGTGTGGTAGGGAAACCTATGTTTCATTAATTTGGTTAGTTTGTAGTTAGATGCTAAAAGTAAAAATAAAAATAAAAATAAAAATATGAAAATTAATGGGGTTAGTGTTCGGGTTGCCTCCCAAGAAATGCTCGTTTAAAGTCTTAAGCTAGACTTACCTCTCATTCGCAAATTCATGGTGGTTTGAGGAGTTGAAACTCTTCTCCCCTGCTATCAGTTTTATGATCATTATCTAATTCGAGTCGAGTAGTGTTTACCTTAAAAGTGCTGAATTTAGGATTAGTTACCTCGATTGTTCCATATGGGAAGATATTCAGTACCTCAAAAGACATTTCTTCATTTGGGTCAAGGTCTGAAGTGGCGATCCGATGGCCTATTTTATTCAACAATACCTGATCTCCGATCTTAAATTGGTTTGGCTTATGGTGTTGCCTCAGTTTTGCGTTTTGTGTTCCTAGTTTATCTTTGAAATGCGTCTTCCACTCGTCTAGTTCATCGATCTGAAGCCTCCGTTCCTCATAAGTTATTTCCTTATTGGCATGAGGTCTAGGATCTGACTTAGTTGTGTAGTTCTGTGGTTCTTCCTGAAAAGAAGGTTTAACCAAATGGTCATTAATAGAATTTATGTTCTCACCTTTATTACTTGATGTTTTAGTCGAGTCAAAAGCTCGAATAGTGATCGTCTCATTTCCAACTCGAAGTATAAGTTCTCCTGTACCAACATCAATTTTAGTTCTAACAGTTGCTAAAAAGGGTCTTCCTAAAATTAAAGGAATATTATTGTTCTCATCCATGTCTAAAACGACAAAATCTATTGTGAATATAAATTTATCAATTTTCACAAGTACATATTCAATTATACCCCTAGGAATTCTAATAGTTTTATCAGCTAATTGAATGTTCATCCTAGTTTGTTTGGGTTTCCTTAGACCTAGTTGTTTAAACATTTTATAAGGCATAACATTTATGCTTGCCCCTAAATCAGCTAAAGTATTAACAGATAAACTACCAATTAAGCACGGAATTGTAAAATTCCCTGGATCTTTTAATTTTCGTGGTAGTTTATTTTGCAAAATTGCTGAGCACACTACATTTAGCTTCACATGCGGCTTATCATCTAGCCTCCGTTTGTTTGTCAAAAGCTCTTTTAAAAGTTTCCTTGAATCTGGCATCTGCAAAAGAGCTTCAAGAAACGGTAAGTTAATATGTAACTTCTTTAGAAGTTAAAGAAATTTACCGAATTGTTCATCTGTGTTGTTTTTCTTCATCGCATTGGGGTATGGCACATGAGGTTGGTACTCTGTAATTATCGGTTTTGGTTTATCATGGCTTACCTCAGCGTTGCCTTCCTCTACCATATTCTCTTGCCTCAATTTTGGTTTATCTAACCCTTCACTATCGTGGGAGGTAATGGCCTAAAGTTGCTCCTTTGGGTTAGTTTCAGTGTTGCTTGGCAAGCTGCCTTGTGGTCATTCTGAGATCAGCTTAGCAAGCTGATCTAATTGGTTCTCGATCCCTTGAATCGATGCCTGCTGGTTTTTGAGTACTGTTTCGGTGTTCTGGAAACGAGTTTCTGACATCGCGATAAATTTTGTTAGCATCTCCTCAAGGTTCGGCTTTTTTTCTTCTGGGTAGGGTTGCTGTTGAAAGCCTGGGAGGGGTTGTTGTCTCTGATTTCTTTGTCCACCCCATGAGAAATTTGGGTGGCTCCTCCAACCTAGATTGTAAGTGTTACTATAAGGATTATTTTGAGGTCTAAAATTATTACCCATTTAGTTCATCTGTTCGCTTTCTATGCTAGGGTTGTAAGGCGGATATTCTGTGTTGTTCATCCATCCTCCATTTATATCGCACTGCATTATCGGATGTACCTGCGAAGAACCGCACAAACCATCAATTTTCTTACTTAAAAGTTCTACCTGATTTGATAGCATGGTTACTGCGTCGAGGTTGAAAACACTGGCGGCTTTTGTTGGCATTATCCTTGTAATTTGCCACTGATAGTTATTCAGTGACATCTCCTCTATAAACTCATAAGCCGCTTCAGGAGTTTTGTTATTTAGGGTTCCACCGGTGACTGAATCAATCAACTGCCTAGTTGAGGGGTTCACACCGTTGTAAAAGGTTTGAACTTGTAGCCACAAGGGTAACCCATAGTAAGGGCACCTTCTTAGTAAATCCGTGTATTTCTCTCATGCATCGTAAAGTGTCTCTAAATCCATCTGCACAAAAGAAGAGATATCATTCCTCAACTTAGCCATTTTAGCCAGCGGAAAATATTTTAATAAGAACTTTTCGGTCATTTATTCCCATGTGGTGATTGATCCTCGTGATAACGAGTTCAACCACTGTTTAGCTTTGTTCCTCAATGAAAAGGGAAACAACCGAAGTCGAATGGCATCATCAGAAACGCCATTAATTTTAAACGTGTCGCATAATTCCAAAAAGTTCGCTAAGTGTGTGTTAGGATCCTAATCCTGCAAACCATCAAATTGAACAAATTGTTGTATCATCTTTATAGTGTTAGGTTTCAATTCAAAATTATTTGCAGCAATAGTAGGTCTAATAATACTTGATTCAGTACCGGCAAACTAGGCTTAGCATAATCATACATAGTACGAGGGGTGGGATTTTGATTCACCGGATTTTCCATAGCCACCGGAAGTAATGGATTATTCTGATTTTCAGCCATCTCTTCAGGAGGATTGGTGATGTTTTCTTGCTCTTCCTCTATGTATTGTGCACTCTGCCTAATTTCTCTTCGATTTCTGCGAACGGTTGCCTCGATCTCACTGTCAAAAAGCAACAGTCCTGACCGGTTCCTCCTAGCCATAAACTAGAAAACCCTTTCAGAACAAATAATAGAGAGATTAGAAAACTAAAAAAAAATTAGAAAGAAATAAATAAATAAAAGAAAAATGGCTAAAGTAATAAAAATTGAGCGTTCCTAATATTTCAGTTCCCCGGCAACGACGCCAAAAACTTGATCGTGTTTGAGAGTTTTAATATTTATATAATGAATGTTCGAGCCTAGAAACTAACTATCACCACAATTGAGGCAAGCGCACCTATCGAACAGTAGTATAGCTTAGTGGCAAGACCGAAATGTCTAACCCAAGGGGACCAAAAGTACTAGTACTGACTTTCTTCTTATTATCTAGCCTAAAATAAAGGGGATTGATGTTTATCTAACTAATTCCTAAGCTAAGGATGCCAAGACACAGAGAATGAATTGGGAAAATACTTTTGAGAAAATCAATTGGTTAAGACAATACCTGAGGAAGAATCCACCTAGACTTCACTTGTTATTTAACTCTGAACCAGATGATTTATTAACTTAACTTGATCCGTAGGATTCCCTAATTTATATTAATACCTCTTTCGAGGCTACTAACGTCTAATCCTAGGTTGATTAATTGAAATCTCTTTCTAATTAAAACCCCTAGTGTTGTATTAACTCGATTTACGGACTCACATATTAGGTTTGACCCTAATCCGACAGATTTTCGTCGTCTTATCTCTAGGAGTGCGATCAACTCCGCTTAATTATGCTAGATCTACTCTTAAACAGGGACTTTTGCTCCTCTGAATAATCACATCAATACTTGAATCAATATCCTGAAATATTAAAGTAAGAATTAAGAATACATAATTAAGAGTAAATCAAGTATTTATCATACAGTTCAGAAAATAATAAGAAGATCCGTCTTAGGCTTCATCCCCCTCAAGTATTTGAGGGGGTTTAGTTCATGTTTATAAAAGAATACATCTCAGAAGAAATTAAATAACAAAACATAAAGAAAAACCCTAAAACCCCCTGAAGGAAATTGAAGGGAAAATCCTCAGTTTTGAGCGTGATTTTGGCTTTTGAGATGGATTAACTGGCTTTCTTTGAGTAATTCCCTATATTCAGCCCTCTCTGGTTTCGCTCATCGTCAAAAGCCCTGACAGAAGCCTTCTGTCGAACTCCTCTTTTAGGTTGCCCTCTAGGGTGTTTATATAGGCTTTATGGATGCCTTTCTTGGCCCACAAGTATCCTATTTCGAGGGGAATTAAAACGGGTCACGGCAGGGACACGCCCGTGTGGAACGCCCATGTGAATTGAGCCCAGGGCCGTGTTCAAGTCTGCTAAAGTGGCACGACCTTGTGGTGAACTCCAGGCCGTGTTGATTTCTTACTTTGGCCCATTTTCTCCATTTTTGGCCCGTTTCACGTTCTTTTTATCCTCCTATGCTCTCATAAGTATAAAACATGAAATTAAAGGATTAGGAGCATCAAATTCCACAATCCAAGGGATAAATCATCCATAAGTATGCCAAATGTGGGATTAAAATATGTATATATTAAGGTTTATCAGACTTTGTATCGGGTTTTCCCTTATCTCCGAAAAAGAAATATGCGATTTACATTGCTGTTGACAGATTGACGAAATCAACTCATTTTATTCTGGTACGAACAGATTTCTCGCTAGATATATTAGCTGAGTTGTACATCTCAGAGATTGTTCGATTGTACAGAGTGCCACTATCTATTGTTTCGGATAGAGATCCGAGATTCACTTCGTGATTTTGGAAGATATTACAATAATCTTTAGGTACAGAGCTGTATTTTAGCACTGTGTTTCATCCGCAAACGGATTGCCAGTTCGAACGAGTTCAAATACTTGAGGATATGTTGCGATGTTTTATTCTTAAGTTTGAAGGTAGCTGGAAGAAATATCTACCGCTGATTTAATTTGCTTATAATAATAGCTTTTAATCGAGTGTAAAGATGGCACCGTACGAAGCTCTATATAGAAGTAAATGCCCAACACCGTTGTATTGGACTGAGCTTGGTGAGAATAAGATTCACAGAGTTGATCTGATCAGAGAAACATAAAAAAAGTGAAAGTGATTCGTGATAGTTTGAAAGTAGCTCCGGATAAAGAGAAATCGTACGCAGACTTGGAGCAGAAAGATATTGAGTTTCAGATCAGAGATAAAATATTTCTAAAAGTCTCACCGTGGAAGGAAATACTTTGATTCGGTAGAAAAGGGAAATTGAGTTCGCGATTCATCGGACCGTACGAGATTATTGAGCGAGTTAGGCTAGTGGCATATCGACTATCTTTACCTTCTGAGTTAGAGAAAATACATAATGTATTTCATGTATCGATGCTTCGACGATATTGATCCGACCCTTCACATATCATTTCCCCAGCTGATGTTGAAATTCAGTCTGATATGTCATATGCTGAAGAACCGATTCGAATTTTAGCTCGTGAGATCAAAGAGCTGAGAAATAAGAGAATAGCGTTAGTGAAAGTATTATGGCATTGAAACGGGGTTGAAGAAGCTACATGGGAACCCGAAGATGCTATGAGAAAACAATACTTGAACCTTTTCACTGGTAAGATTTTTGGGGACGAAAATCCCTAAGGGGAGAGAGTTGTAACAACCAGATTTTAGCTAAATCGGAACAATGGTTTCGAAAACACAAATCCGATGTCAAAAAATTATTTTAATATTATTTTTGGTGTTTACAACATGATAGCATGTGTGTGTGAAACTTTTGTGAGCTAATTTTATCGTTTGGATGTTTAATTTGAGAAAAATGACTTAATCGCGTAAAATGCAAAAGTTGCATTCAACTTGTTAAAAGTACTCAATGGTTATGAAATTAAATTGTGAGAGTCCTTATGTTGAAATTTGACCATAGTAAAGGTTAGTGGACATTTATGTCCATGCTTTATATGTTATATTAAGGTTTTATTAAAGGTTAGTATAATAATTATAATAATTTAAGTTAAAATATGATAAAAACAATTTTTTTTCATCTTCATAAAACATCACCACCGAGTTTAAGGCTTGAAAATCACCACTAGAGAGCTTGGACATTCGGCTATGGTGTTTTGAACATGTAAGTCTATTTTTTGCTCGGTTTTTAATGATTTCTATGTTTTTGTGGCCGTTGCTTCGTATTCCAGCTAGCCCGTACTTTTAATTTCGAAACTGTTAAAGATTTTAAGAGTTTCCATTGATGAGCTTATGTTTTTTTTGGTGTTTGAAAATGAAATATGAATTTTTGATGATAGATTTTTCATGTTTTGTAAAGTGATTTTTGATAAAATTTCATAATAAGGATTAAATGGTGAAATATACAAATTGAGTGGTTGAAATGTAAAATAAATGAAAGTTTTTGGCTACTAAGGACTTATATTAAATTCAGCCAAGCTTGGGTTTAATGAAATTATGTGAATTTTGTGTGTTTGTGACATAAGGACTAAATTGACTAAATGTGAAAGTTTATGGGCTAAAGTGCTAATAGGCCTAAATGTATGTTTTCGACTAAATTGAAAGAATATATGCTTAAATGAGTTAATTTTGAATACATATAGTCAAGAAATAAAGAATTCAAATTTAGATCGAGGGAAAAACAAGGCTGTACAACTCAATTTTGGCCTGGGTCCAATAAACAATAAAATAGTCAAGTTTTACAAAATTTAAAGTCCAATCACCCCAGACCAGAAACAAAACCAAATAAATAAAAACAACCTTAGCTACGTCGCACCTAGGGTCTTCTGACCCCTGACTTCTGACGCCGCCTGTAGCACCACCGGCCACCGCCCTTGTCACCTCAGCACCGCCCATTTGCTCGCAAGGAAAAGACAGAGAAATCATAAGGCAAACAAGTTGTAAAATGGCTATAAAAAGCCAATCGAAACCATTGTAAAGGATTCGGCCAATTTGTTACCAATACAAGTGATAGCATTTTTTTTCAAACATAAACAAAAGATCAGTTACTACCAAAAGAAGAGATTAAACAAGAGAGAATAATCTGAATATCAAAGTGAAACAAAAAAAGAAGCCAAAAGAGGTGATTTCACACTTTCGTCTTTTATTATTTTTGTTCTATTTCGAATCTTTTTCTCATTTAAATATATATGTAATAAATAAAAAAAGGGAAATAAACAAGGGAATTACCTTTTAAAACAAAAAAAAAAGACGATGATTTGACTTCCGGCCACCTCGTAAGGCGGCGCCGACGGCGACGCATGGCGATCTGGTGATCGAGGTGGTGCCGGAACTCATCCCTGCAGAGAGAAAAAAATAAAAGGGGGTTTTTCTGAAATGGTTTTAAAACGAATTTTTCTCAAAATTTTTTTGTCTTTTATAGAAGCATGAAACGACGCCGCTTTGGTCATCATCCTTAAGCCCCAAAATGACATCGTTTTACCCTTGCCCGACCCGATCCGACCCGCTCCGGCCTAGGATCCGCGTGTTTTTCGTTGGAGGGGCTAATTGCACTTTTAGCCCCTCTGCCTTTTCATGATTTTGCAATCAGGTTTTCAGTCTTTTTAAATTTTGCCTCAAAAGTTTATTTGGTTTGCAATCGGGTCCTCGCCAATGCTGCGCGTTTTGGAGAGAAATGGTTATTGCCCATTTTAGTCCTCCATGTCATCCGCGCGTTTCAAGTAGATCCTTTCCCTTTTATTCTTATTATAGATTTACCCCAATAGTCCGCTTTTAATTTGATTTTAGTCTTTTTTTTATTATTTTGACTATTTTACTATTAAATTAATTACATTTAATATTATTATTGTTATTATATGTACTATTATTAATGTTGTTACTATTATATTTATTATTATTGATATTAATCTTAATTTGTACCATTTTTATTTTAATGATTTTATTATATTTAATAATTGTTTAAATATTCTTCTTAACATTATTTTTACTATTTATTATTTATCATATTTATTTTGTTATTGTTATCATTATACTCACTATTATTATTTACTTTATTTCTAATATCATTATTACATTGTATTTGTTTTTGTATACGTTATTATTATATTTATTATTTATTATTTTTATTACTACTATTATTTTCATTATTATAGTTTTTATTATTCTCTTTTATCACTAGTATTATATATATATTGTTCATATTAATATAGTATTGTTACCTTTTTAATATTATTATTACATTTCTTTAATTATTTACTCGAAATTTATATTATACATATTTTATCTTGCTCATTTTTATTTTCGAATTTCATATCATTATCCTTTTCACGCATGTAGCATCGTATTTTCACATTACTACTTGTTACATTAACCTTTACCCGATACATCAAGTTTTAAAATAATCGATATTTCGTATTAGAGATTCGAGAAAATCGTGCCCTAACTTATTGGGTTCCGGTTTTTCTCATTTAATCTGAATAATGGAATATCCTTTTTAAATCGAAATACAAGTTTTGAATAAAATGCTTATCCTCAGAGATTCAAGGTGTTGTGCCCTAACTTACTGGCCATGACATTTTGTTATCTCGAGATAAGGATTTCTAAAAAAAAAGACAAAGGCAATATTATGTATTTGGAATTTCGAGAAATCGTGCCCTAACTTACTGGGTTCCGGTTTCTCACTTGACAAATAACCGAATATCCTACTCAAGCTTAAATACGAGTTTTAAAAATCGAAAGACAAGTTCAGTTTCGGGAATTCAAAATGTCGTACCCTAACTTACAGAGCGTGACATTTTACTTCTTCGAAATAAGAAGGTTTTAGCATCCATTTTAAGTTGTTCAAGTTTTCTTTTAAATAAAGAGGATCATATTTTAAAATCTTTTCAAATTTTCGACATAAAAACATCAAATAATCAATTAGGTACCAATTTTGGGCGTCACGAGGGTGCTAATCCTTCCTCGTGCGTAATCGACTCTCGAACCCATTTTTCTAAATTTCGTAAACCAAAACTGTTGTTTTAATAAATCAAATCTATTATTAAAATGACCGGGTTATGAGGTGACCCGATCACACCTCATCAAAAAAGATTGGTGGCGACTTCCGTTTTTTTCGTTTCCATTTTCAAAACCAAAGTCGACCCCGTTTTTCAAAAAAATGGTTTCGACAGCTTGGTGACTCCGCTGAGAACATGAAAGAGAGTCAAGCCGTAAAATTGGTTAATTTCTGTCCTTTTGTCGAAAATTGAAATTTTGACTTGGAAAATTATGATCCTTTTATTGCATTCACTTGTGTCACCTCATTTGATTGTTGTGGTTCGAGTCTTGTAGAATACTTTTGCATCATATTGCATAACCGTCGGGTCACACCTTTTTAAGTGGGAGTGAGAAACTACCCTTCGGGAGGTTTTCACCTCCATGCAGGATAGTGAATCGCTTTCGGGATATATCTGTACCTATGTCTTCGTGAGATTTTTATCTCTGTACAGCCATAGGGAAATGTATCCCCCTGAATCGAACTCGGTCCGTATGGGCCTATAATGGGTGAGGATCGAGGAATCTGCTGGTTCAGTTACCTCAACTTTGAATTTTGTTTTTCCTAAGAGCCCACCCTAGGTAGAGCTGTGATAAACTCTAGTGGTCACCCAGATAGGCGCTTGTTTGTTTTTCCTTTTTTGACATGCTTTGAATTTTGTTTCTGTATATTGCACTGACTTTTTTTGTTTTATCTTTGTTATTTTACGCGCATTTACATATTTAAGAGGTGTCGATTCGGGTTTAATTGCTAAATTAGAAAACTAGTCATGGAAAACGAATTTTTTGATAAAGTGGAAGATAACGCGACTGTCCGAACTTGGTCAGAAACAACACAACTAAAGAAGGGGGATAGTCTAGCTACGGGGCATGTGTCAGAGTTATGGGACTATACTCGTATTAGCGTTACGCTAAATAAACTTCAAGAGTTAAAAGTGATATAGGATCAGTGGGACGATGAGACCAAGAGGTTGTTCTACCATAGTTATGGGGATTTGTCGTGCTTACTTGACATCAAGGTGGACGAGCAGTTATTTCGAGCCTTCACTCAGTACTGGAACTCCGCGTATAGTTGCTTTACCTTTTGGAGAGTAGATTTGGTACCCACCGTGGAAGAGTACACCGCTCTACTGCATTGTCCGAAAGTTGAAGTTGATAGAGTCTATTCGAGAGCTGCTTATGTCTCAGCCTTTTGGAAGAAGTTAATGAGCGTTACGGGAATGAGTGAGCAGTGGATTACAGCCAGGATTAACCAAAAAGGCGAATGTAAATACATTCCGTGGAGGAATTTGAGGGATTTGATTCTAGCTCATCCTGATATGAAGAAGAGAGTTGATGTCTTCGCATTAAGCATCTACGGATTGATGCTATTCCCTAGGGCTTTGGGGCATGTAGATGAAGCGGTCACAGATCTCTTCGACCGACTCAGTAAAGGGGTCACGCCAGTTTCTGCAATCTTGGCCGAGACTTTTAGGTCATTAAATGCACGTAGAAGATCTGAAGAGGGCAGGTTCGTAGGGTGCGCTCAGTTGTTGTTGGTTTGGTTTCACAGCCACTTTTGGAAGATGGACAAGATTTCTTATCGAGTTTTCACTGATAATTATTCCCCACTGATAGAGATAGCAGCAACACAAAAAAGAGACGACGTGTCAAAAGAGAATTGGATGGCACTTCTCCAAAATCTTCAGGAAGAGGATATTGAATGGAGAGCTCCTTGGTTGGTGCCCAGTGATATCCTGTTCTGATATGGAGGTTTTGATTAGGTCCCTTTGCTCAGAATTTGAGGAGCCATCGGTTACGCCCCTTTACTTGTACTAAGACAATACAGATCAAGACAGTTTGTACCAGCAACGCATGGTTTAGCGTAATGCGAGTTCTCGTATAAAGGAGACAATTACAAGAAGAGAGTCATGGAGATTTCCACTACTTGGAACCAAACTCGCCGGATGAAGAGATTGTTTGTCAGTTCTATGACGACGCTTGAATATAGCAAATGGTTTAGCAAAAGGACTAATGATAATATTTCCGGGCCGAATTTAAAAGGTGCTCAATCAAAGGAAGAATACTTACAAGTTGTCCCGTCAGAGCTAGAAATCATAAGACAGGACTTTGAAAAGAAAAGTTTTGAATTCGGGAAAAGGATTGAGCAACTACAGGAAGAAAAAATGCACTTCAGATTAGACGTGGAAATGGAAAGGGCAGAGGCAGAAAAGTTAAGAAAAGGGAAAAACAAGGTTGAAGAGGATATGGATAATTTTAAGACAGACTATAAGAGGATACGTCTATCGATGAAGACTGCTGGACTAGGGAAAACTTCAGAGCAGTGGCGGCAGGAAATTCAAGCAGAAAGGACCAAAGCTGATCAGTGGAAAAGAAATTTCCAAGAGACTCAAGCACAGAGAAAGGCTCTGGAGAGGAGTATATCAAAAGCCCAAAATGACAAGGGGGAATTAAAGGCCAGAGTGGCAGAGCTTGAAAAAACACTTTACCAGTATAGGAATCGTAATTTTGTGGCTGAGCTGAGAACCAGTTTGAACAAAATTGAAGAAATGAAAGGAAGAATAGAAGAGTTGGAGTCCGCTTTACAAAGTTGTGAGCTTCGAGTAGAACTTCTTGAAGTGAATGAGGAGCGTTGGAAGGGACAGCTTCATCACTCTCAGAGTCAAGTTAGGGACCAAGATTACATTATGGGAGAAGTCGTAGCTCAGATTTGGGAGGTAGCTGACCATCTGCAAGCCTTGGCAGTTCAGGCCGACACGCTAAGTGTGAAGTACGAGTTAGAATCAGTCAGGGGTCAAGAGCTAGCTTTGTTGCTTAGGAAAATTAAAACTCTGAGCATTAGGGCAAAACCGTATTTGTAATTCGTTTTATGTAAAGAGTTTTGTTTTCTAATAAATTTTTCTAAATGGAATTGAGTCAGAATCGACTTCTTTTGCATTTCATACATCTGCATTGCATTGCATCATATACATTAAAGTTCCCTAAAAGTTTCTAATTAAAAATCATTTCAATAACCTGGAAACCGGAAAAACTTTACCAAATACGCATCCTTGCGACATAAGGAAAAAGACTAAAGCAATTGATAAAAGACTAGAAAGGTTGGAAAAAATGCAGAAAGAGATGCAAGAACAGATGCAAACACAAATGCAAGAGCAACTGGTTAAGATCCAGCAGGACATGACGGACAAAATGATAGAATCTCAGAGAAATATGATGTCTCAAATGACTCAGATGACGCAGCTATTGAATGGGCTTATGGATAAAGGAAAGAGCCCCATGGTTAATGCAGAGGAGAATACTGAGTATCCACAACACCCCCTAGTTTTACTCCACCGCGTGTACAGGCACAACCCGAGATACATCCACAAAGACCATCTATCACTATCAGGCCACAACAGTTTCAAGCTAAAGCCTCGATACCAATAAATTTTCTGGTCGTTCCAGGCTCGAACCCTGGCAATAATTCAAATAATCTAATTAATCCTGATTTGGATGAAGTGGTAGAGGTGGAAAGAGTAAAGACAGAATCACAAAGGCAATTGAAAAAACGGTGTAAGTGGCTGAAGGAGAAGTTTAAAGCAATGGAAACCACTAGTTATCATTGCGGGATCGATGCGAAGGATTTAAGCTTGGTCCCAAATCTGGTCCTCCCACTGAAGTTTAAAATGCCAGAGTTTGAAAAGTATAATGGGACTAGCTGCCCTGAAGCCCACATAACAATGTTCTGTCGGAGAATGACAGGATATGTCAACAACAACCAGTTATTAATCCACTATTTTCAAGACAGTCTGACCGGGTCTGCGGCCAAATGGTACAATCAATTAACCCGCTCCCAAATTGGTTCATGGAAAGACTTGGCTCAAGCCTTCATAAAATAATACAACCACGTGACAGACATAGCGCCCGACAGGATCACACTCCAGAACATGGAGAAGAAGACAAACGAGAGCATCAGACAGTATGTCCATTGATGGAGGGAGGTGGCGACGCAAGTCCAACTAGCACTCTTAGAGAAAGAGATGATCATGCTCTTCATCAGTACTTTGAAGGCCCCTTTCATCAACCACATGTTGGGGAGTGCTACTAAAAGCATTTTTAATATCTTAATGTCTGGGGAGATGATAAAAAATGTGATAAGATGTGAGAAGATTGAAGCAGGGGAAGGTACCAAGAGATCAGCCCCGAGAAGGAAGGAGAATGGGGTGAATAACACGAGTACGTATAACAAGGGTCATTCGAAAGCAATAATGGTGAGCCAGCCAAAAACAGCAACCACTAATCATCAGGGTCCCCCGACATAAGAATCCATCACAAGGGTAAACACTGAAAGATACAGTTCACACCTATACCCATGACGTATAGAAAGTTGTACCAGAACCTCTTTGGTGCACATGCGGTGTCCCCTTTCTACTTAACACCACTGCAACCCCCGTTTCTCAAGTGGTATGATGCAAATGCCCAATGTGAATATCATGCTGGAATCGTGGGGCATTCAATTGAAAATTGCATAGCGTTCAAGAAAGTAGTCGAAAAGCTAATAAAAATGGGGATCGTAAAGTTTGACGACCCACCCGTACCAAATGTAGCGGGAAACCCCTTACCTAATCATACTGATCAAAGAGTAAATGGAATAAATGAAGGTGGGGGCTGGAAAGTAAAATATGAGGTTGCAGAAGTCAAAACCCCATTGAGACAGGTTTGGAAGGAGATGATGGAGAGAGGACTGATCATATTCAATTTGGAAGAGAGGTTTGAAGGAAAGAGGAACCATTGCGAGTTTCATAATGGAGAACGGCATGAAATCCAGGAATGCACTGAGTTCAAAGCCATAGTGCAAAATTTGATGGATAATAAAGATATGGAATTTTACGAGGAGATTGAGGGATCAGAAGGACGGGAGGTTTACGCTTCAGATGAAGGATCAATGGAAATGGTCCAAAAGGGCAGCCACCCAGTACTGATCATCTCGAAGCCAAGAGTCAATGAAGCCAGAACACAAGTAGCACCGAGAGTTATAATTCAAAAACTTGTAGCTTTTCCTTACAAGGATAGCAAAAAGGTTTCTTGGAACTATGATTGTAAGGTGACGATTCCAGGAAAGGAGAACCTAATCAACGCTTCAAAAGAGGGACAATAAATGGGTTTTTACACGCGCAATGGGAAGCGCTACGATACACCAGCTGCAAAAACCGAGTCCATTAAAGGAAAATCTGTGGCAGAGAACACAGCTGAGCCTGAATCACCTGTCAATAAGCTGGTGGCCAAGAAAGAGGCTAAATAATTCCTGAAGTTCCTGAAGCATAGCGAGTATAGCGTCGTGGAGCAACTGCACAAACAACCCGCTCGCATATCAGCACTTGCCTTGCTTTTAAGTTCGAAAACCCACCGCAATACATTAATGAAAGTATTAAACGAAACTTAAGTTACGGAGGACATATCCGTCAACAAGCTCGATCGTCTGGTCAATAACATCACTGTCGATAATTTCATCTTCTTTAATGATGATGAAATACTGCCTGGAGGAAGGGGATCTACAAAAGCCATGCACATCACCACTGGATGCAAGGGATACACATTACCGGGAGTCTTGATTGACAATGGTTCAGCATTAAATGTTTTCCCCCTATCCACATTAAATAGGCTGCCACTAGATAGTTCTTATATGAAGCCATGCCAGAATATAGTGAGGGCATTTGATGGCACAGAGAGAAGGGTAATGGGCAGAATTGAAATACCACTTTTGATCGGCCCTAACACATACGAGGTGGATTTTCTGGTAATGGATATCAAGCCTTCCTATAACTGTCTCTTGGGGAGGCCATGGATTCACTCAGCGGGGGCTGTTCCGTCTACGTTGCACCAAAAGCTGAAATTGGTGACAGAAGGTCAACTAGTGACCATAAATGTAGAAGAAGACATCATTGCGGCCGTGACCAGTAACGTACTGTATTTAGAGGCAAATGACGAAGCGATCGAATGTTCTTTTCGATCATTGGAAATTATAAGTGCCACATTCATCGTCAAAGGAAACAAGGTCCCGATGCCTAAAATATCCAAGACTACAAAAATGGGTCTGCAATTAACTGTTGGAAAAAGAGCCTTACTAGGGAAAGGGCTCGGGAGATACCTCCAAGGAAAGGTTGAGGTACCGTTGCTAAAAGAAAAACGAAACTGCTTCGGCTTAGGGTTTAAGCCAGACGCGAGACAAAGGAAGAAGGAACTCGAAAAGAAGCAAGAGAGGAGAAGAGCGCAGGTGAGCGATGAGGAAATCAAGTGGGAGCGAATGATTTTTCCCCACATATCCAAGACCTTTGTATCAGGAGGAATCATTCACCCTGAGCAAGGGACGTTGGGAAACTCGTACATCAACGCCATATCCGAGGAGAGAACCAGAAGAAAAAACTTGTCGGGTATCCCCCCCTTTGAGCCAGAGAGCGTTCTGGACAATTGGACTGCGGGGGAGATTCCCTGTAGTGTTTAGAACTATTTCAAAGTAATGTCCTAGAACACTTATTGCTCTCGGCCTAGGAGTAATAAACATCCTTTGTGAAATAGGCTTATGGCCCAAAAGTCTTTAATTCAATGAAAATGCATCTTTTGAGCAAATATCCTTTATTCTTTCCAATTCATCCATTATCATATTCCAAATATTCTTTTATTCCTCACTCATGATCATACTATACAAATAATTATTCTTAAATTTATTCATTTTTTTTTGGGTATATTCCTTTGTACCTACAACAGGCCCTCGGATATCAACGACACGAGTAACGCTACTAGGGAATTAGAACTTCCTTTTGAGCGAGACATGTGTTTAGAGCGATCCTAGGAATTTGAAGATGATGTAGACTGTGACTTATCTTCAGACTTGTTAAGAATGGTAGAACAAGAGGAAAAATAAATTCTACCTCACGAAGAAATAGTAGAGGTCGTGGCCTTGGAAGAAGGAAAGACGGTGAAAATTGGAACGTGCATAACCAAATAAATGAGGCAAGACCTCGTAGATTTACTGGAAGAATTCAAAGATGTCTTTGCATGGTCATACTAAGATATGCCGGGGTTAAGCACTGACATTGTTGTGCACGCCTCCCCATAAAAGAGGATTGCAAACCGGTTCAACAGAAGCTCCAGAGAATGATGCCTGACATTGTGCTAAAAATAAAAGAAGAAGTTAAAAAGTAATTTGACACTGTATTTTTGCAGGAAGTCAAATACCCAGAATGGGTAGCCAACATTATGCCTGTCCCTAAGAAAGATGGGAAGGTACGAATGTGTGTAGATTATAGGGATTTGAATAAGGCCAGCCCGAAAGACAATTTCCCTTTGCCTCACATTGGCACTTTAGTAGACAATACGATAGGCTATTCTTTGTTTTCCTTTATGGATGGCTTCTCGGGATACAACCAGATAAAAATGCACTCTGAAGACATGGAAAAGACTATATTCATAACCTTGTGGGGAACATTCTGTTATAAGGTGACGCCATTTGGGCTGAAAAATGTAAGAGCTACGTACCAAAGAGCTATGGTGACTTTGTTCCATGATATGATACATAAAGAAATTGAGGTTTATGTTGATGATATGATTGCGAAGTCTAGAACAGAAGAGGAACACATTCGAGTTTTGAGGAAATTGTTCCTGAGGTTGAGAAAATTCCAGCTATACAAGAATTGCCTCCACCGCGCACTCAAAAAGAAGTTCGACGTTTTCTAAGAAGGTTAAATTGCATTGCTCGGTTCATTTCATAGTTAACCGAGAAATGTGATCCCATATTTCGTCTTCTGAAAAAACACAATCCAAGTGTATGGGATGATGAATGCCAAAAAACTTTCGATAGTGTCAAACAGTACTTACCAAATACTCCAGTATTGTCACCCTCATGCCCGGATAGACCATTAATCCTGTATTTGACAGTGTTGGATCACTCTATGGGATGCGTGCTGGGTCAACACGATAATTCGGGAAGAAAAGAAAAGGCGATATACTACATTAGTAAGAAATTCACTGAATGTGAGATGAGATATTCGCTAATTGAGAAATTGTGTTGTGCCTTGATTTGGACGACTCGGAGGTTGAGACAATACATGTTGTATCACACGACCTGGTTAATCTCGAAGTTGGACCCCTGTAAGTACATGATGGAGTTAACCGTTTTGAATAGAAGAATGGCTAGATGGAAAATTCTCCTATCTGAATTCGACATAGTTTATGTAAGCCAAAAAGCTGTAAAAGGAAGTGCAATAGCAGATTTTCTGGCCAGCAGAGCTCTAGAGGAGTATGAGCCTCTAAATTTTGACTTCCACAATGAAGAACTAATGTATGTGACAACTACTGAAGAAGACGCTACGAAAGATCACCTCTAGAAATTGAACTTTGACGGAGCACCAAATGCTGTAGACGATGGAATTGAGGCAGTCTTGGTATCCTCAAATAGAGATCATTATCCGTTCTCGTGTAAATTAGATTTTGATTGTACGAATAATATGGCGGAGTATGAAGCATGTATCATGGGACTCCGTGCAGCCATGGAACGTAAAATAAGAGTGCTAGAAGTATATGGAGATTCTGCATTGGTAATCTACCAACTGAAAGGTGAATGGGAGACAAGAGACCCCAAACTGATCAATTATCAAAGGATAGTTCTGAGGTTGATTGAAGAGTTTGAAGACATTACTTTCAATTATCTCCCGCGATATGAAAACCAAATGGCTAATGCTTTGGCTACTTTGGCTTCCATGATTAAAGTGAACAAGTAAGAGGATGTAAAACCCATTCAAATGAGTACTTACGAGGCTCCAGCTCATTGTTACAATATGGAGGAAGAAGAAAAAGATGATCACCCCTAGTACCAAGATATATTGCGGTATGTGAAAAATCGTGAATATCCTGAACAATCGACCGAAAACGATAAGAGGACGTTGAGAAGAATAGCCTGTGACTATGTCTTAGACGAGGAGATCCTATATAAAAGAAGAAATGATCAGATACTGTTGAGGTGTGTGGATGCTGTTGAAGTTGAGAAAATTCTGGAAGAAGTCCACGAGGGGGTTTGTGGAACATATGCCAATGGTTTCACAATGGCTAGACAAATTATAAGATTCGGATACTATTGGTCTACCATGGAAGGAGACTGCATCAATTATGCTAAAACATGCCACAAATGCCAGATCTATGGAGACAAAATTCATGTACCTCATTCGCCTTTGCATGTTATGACTTACCCATGGCCTTTCTCTATGTGGGGCATGGATGTCATCGGACCGATCTCTCCAAAAGCTTCAAATGTGCATTGGTTCATCTTTGTAGTCATCGACTATTTCACCAAATGGGTAGAAGCTTCTTCATATGCCAGTGTTACTAAGTCGGCAGCCAGCAGATTCCTAAAAAAGGAAATCATATGTCGATATGGAATGCCTGAGAGGATCATATCCGATAATACGTTTGACTTGAACAACAGCATGATCGCAGAGGTCTGCAGTCAATTCAAGATCAGACACCACAACTCGTCACTGTATCGTCCAAAAATGAATGGTGCAGTGGAAGTAGCCAATAAAAACATCAAAAAAAATTGTGGGGAAAATGGTTGAAACCTATAAAGATTGGCACGAGAAGTTACCATTTGCTCTCTATGCTTATCGAACATCAGTCAGGACCTCCACAGGAGCAACTCCTTTCTCATTGGTTTATGGAATGGAGGCAGTGTTACCCATCAAAGTGGAAATTCCTTCCTTTCGAGTCTTGTCAGAATTAAAGTTAGATGAAGCAGAATGGATTCAGGCTCGATACGATCAGTTGAACTTGATTGAGGGAAAGAGGCTAAGAGCTATCCGTCATTGTCAAATGTACCAAAAGCGAATGATGCGAGCATATGACAAAAAGGTGCGCCCAAGAGAATTTCACAATGGGGACTTAGTTTTGAAAAAAGATCCTCCTCATACAAAAGGATTTCAGAGAGAAATGGTTGCCAAATTGGGAATGACCTTATGTGGTGAAAAAGGCTTTCTCTGGATGAGCACTGATCTTGGCCGAGATGGATGGGAAAAACTTATCCAATTCTATAAATTTGGATTCAGTCAAGAATTATTATACTTAAAAGAGGAAAAGAGGCCAAAGTGAAAACCCGAAAAGTGCGCTTTTGAGACCTTCTCAAAAAAAAAAAACACGGAGAGGCCAGGGTGAAAACCCGCAAATGGCACCTTGAGACCAAAGGGGTTTTGAGTCGAAAACCCAAAAAGGGTGATTCAAATTGCAATCAAAGAGAGGGCATGCGGTGATCTTGCTACACCTAAATTAAGAAGGAGGAGAGATGTTATGTCTTGGGGCATCAACAGAGTACTCTTGATCTCCTAAACACATATCGAGCTTAAAATGGTCTTCAGAAAGTCCGTACAGAGAAGCTCAAGCTACGATATCCAGGGCACCTATCTCTTCCCCTCATCATTTTGTATTCTAGCAATGTTTGCTTTCTTTAATTAACTTATTCTTGTTATATTCTTTCAGATAAATTCCATTATAATGGTCACTTTCAAGCATTTTGTATTGAAGTAATGATTAATGGACTAATGATACTTTCACAAAAGGGGTCTTGCATATTTCTCTGGAAACTTCTAAATAATACGAGAACCTGAAACAAGACTTTTATTTAGAACTCACCGAGCCTAAAGGTTGGAAATATTTAAGAAGGAAACTCTAAACAGTGACCATTTCTTTAGACTTTCTGTCAAAAATGTCGGTTGAATAAGAAGACAGGATATTACGTCAGTGATACAACCTGGAAGAACAATCAGCAATGATGATCTTAAGCGTTTAAAAAGGGATCATTCTCATGAAACCTGCATTCGTGCAAAACGCATTTAGCTAGGAGCATTTGACTCATTCCGATCATGGCATCCTAATCATTATGCATGCTAGGAGCATTTGATTCATTCCGATCATGGCATCCTAATCATTATGCATAAGCATAAATCCACAAATTGATTCTACATATCATGTTCTTCAAAGGACGGTGTAACAAGATCGACGAATCCACAAATTCTATACCTCTGAAGTTACAGTGGGTCAAATCAAATCCTTCATGGCAAACTAACCTTATCTCCCTGAAGTTGCAGTGGAGTAGGTTGAAGTCACAAGTCTTATCTCCCTGAAGTTGCAGTGGAGCAGACTGAAGACAATTAATCCTATCTCCTTGAAGTTGCAGTGGAGTGGATTAAAACGACGAATCCTATACTTCTGAAGTTGCAGTAGGTCGAATTGAATTTACCATACAAGTTTTATCTCCCTGAAGTTGCAGTGGAGCAGATTGAAGATAGCGAATCTTATTTCCCTAAAGTTGCAGTGGAACAGATTGAAGCTATAAGTCACAAGTCTTATCTCCCTGAAGTTGCAGTGGAGTGGATTAAAACAACGAATCATATACCTCTGAAGTTGCAGTAGGTCGGATTGAATTTACCATACAAGTCTTATCTCCCTGAAGTTGCAGTGGAGAAGACTGAAGATAGCTAATCTTATTTCCCTGAAGTTGCAGTAGAACGGATTGAAGCTATAAGTCACAAGTCTTATCTCCTTGAAGTTGTAGTGGAGCGGATTAAAACGACGAATCCTATACCTCTGAAGTTGTAGTAGGTCAGATTGAATTTACCATACAAGTCTTATCTCTCTGAAATTGCAGTGGAGCAGACTGGAGATAGTGAATCTTATTTCCCTGAAGTTGCAGTGGAACAGATTGAAGCTATAAATTACATATCTTATCTCTCTGAAGTTACAGTAGAGCAGATCATAGCAAACCTTATCTTCCTGAAGTTACAGTGGAGCAGGATTAAAATAAAACAAATCTTATCCCCTTGAAGTTGCAATAGCGGAACAGATTGAAGCTACAAGTCTTTGTCTCTCTGAAGTTACGATGGAGTGGATTAAAGCAACAAGATGTGGTGGACTGAAACAAGACTACCTGACAAAGAGGAGCACCAAAAGAAGTCAGGACTCGGCAAGATCAGGCAAAATTAGTCTTTCTTAAAAGTCTTTGCTCCATTCCCGTTACACGACAATGAGCAAAGAGGGGCAGCTGTACAACCCAATTTTGGCCCGGGTCCAATAAATAATAAAACAGTCCAGTTTTACAAAATTCAAAGTCCAATCACCCCAAACCAGAAACAAAACCAAATAAATAAAAACAACCAAGGCTCAAAACAATTAAAGTAACCAAACCTAGAAGCCCAAACCCAAATCAGAAAAAACAAAGAATAATAAACCCTAGGTGCGCCGCACCTAGAGTCTTCTGACCCCTGACTTCTGACGCCGCCTGCAACACCATCGGCCATCTCGCTTGTCACCTCAGCATCACCCATTTGCCTGCAAGGAAAAGACAGAGAAATCATAAGGCAAACAAGTTGTAAAATGGCTATAAAAAGCCAATCGAAACCATTGTAAACGATTCGGCCAATTTGTTACCAATACAAGTGATAGACTTTTTTTTTTCAAACATAAACAAAAGATCAGTTACTACCAAAAGCAGATTTTAAACACGAGAGAATAATCTGAATATCAAAGTGAAACAAAAAAAAAGAAGCCAAAAGAGGTGATTTCACACTTTTGTCTTTTATTATTTTTGTTCTATTTCGAATCTTTTTCTCATTTAAATATATATGTAATAAATAAAAAGGGGAAATAAACAAGGGAATTACCTTTTAAAACCAAAAAAGACGACGATTCGACTTTCGGCCGCCGCGTAAGGTGGCGCCGACGACGGCGCATGGCGGTCCGGTGACCGGGGTGGTGTCGGGACTCATCCCTGCAGAGAGAAAAAAAATAAAAGGGGGTTTTTTCTGAAATAGTTTTAAAATGAATTTTTCTCAAAAAAATTTTGCCATTTATAGGCGCATGAAACGACGCCGTTTTGGTCATCATCCTTAAGCTCCAAAACGACGTCGTTTTGCCTTGGCCCGACCCGATCCTACCCGCTCCAGCCTAGGATCCGCGTGTTTTTCATCGGAGGGGCTAATTGCACTTTTAGCCCCTCCACCCTTTCATGATTTTGCAATTAGGTTTTTAGTCTTTTTTAATTTTGCCCCAAAAGTTTATTTGGTTTGCAATCGGGTCCTCGCCAATGCTGCGCGTTTTGGAGAGAAAGGGTTATTGCCCATTTTAGTCCTCAATGCCATTCGCGCCTTTTGAGTAGATCCTTTCCCTTTTATTCTTATTACAGATTTACCCCAATAGCCCGCTTTTAATTCGATTTTAGTCTTTTTTTATTATTATTTTGACTATTTTACTATTAAATTAATTACTTTTAATATTATTATTGTTATTATATGTACTATTATTAATGTTATTACTATTATATTTATTATTATTGGTATTAATCTTAATTTGTACCATTATTATTTTAATGATTTTATTATATTTATTAATTGTTTTAAATATTCTTCTTAACATTATTTTTACTATTGTATTATTTATCATATTTATTTTTGTTATTGTTATCATTATACTTACTATTATTATTTACTTTATTTCTAATATCATTATTACATTGTATTTGTTTTTGTATACGTTATTATTATTATATTTATTATTTATTATTGTTATTACTACTATTATCTTCATTATTATAGTTTTTATTATTCTCTTTTATCACTAGTATTATATATATATTGTTCATATTAATATAGTATTGTTACCTTCTAAAAACAAGGTTATCGAGTAGTCGATCCGATCCGTCAATTCTGAATACGAGGTAAGTTCGTATGTGACGATTTCTTTATAAATGTATGATAAATGCTTTGGTATTGCCTAAACTGTAATTATGAGATTTTTATTAATGTATGAATTGTAAATATGATTCTACGGATATATTCGAAGATGGAATCGACAAGCTAAAAGTTCCGGTTGAACTTTAGGAATAGATTTTGGATACTGATGATATGATAAAAGATGATATGCCGATTTGGCTTCGGGCCATGCATATCGGATGTGTTGGCTTCGGGCTACGATATCGGCACTATAAGTGCGAGTGATACCTTGATTTGGCTATGGGTCATGGTATAGGTATTTCGGAAAGAAGTTACCTTGATTTGGCTACAGGCCATGGTATAGGTACTCTGGGATAAGTTACCTTGATTTGGCTTTTGGCCATGCTATAGGTACTTATCGATTGAGATCCTTGAGTATCCAACTTCTATTCCAAATGGTTCAACGGGTAAATGAATGATGTGGTTGAGAAAGAGGTTAGTACGAGATGATACAGGTACGTACAGAACCTATTCGAGTATTAAATAGAGAAAGTTCGATGAGATGGTATTTGATCATGTTTTGAGACATGAGAAAGGTTTGTAGTTAATGTGTATATAGTGATGTTATGTGTAATTGGTTGATATGTATTTATATGATGAATTAAGTTATTCACATACGAGCTTACTAAGCTATGAAGCTTACTTTGTGTTATTTTTCTATGTTTTATAGTGAATCAAGGCTAGCTCGGATCCGGGAGTCGTCGGGAACATCATCCCATTATCGGACATCTATTTGGTACTTTTGAGTTGTGTATATATGGTATATGACATGTATGGTCTACTTGTGGTATTTTGGTTGTGAATATATCCATGAGAGTTGGCTTGTAAATAATGTTAATATGGCTGTGTGTTTAGCTATTAGAAATGGCTTGTAAATGCATATGTTTTAGTTGTATGTATGGCCATGGGTGATGGCTTATTTTGGTATGTTTAGTATGAAAATGGTTATGGTTTTATAATTACAAATGGTTAAATTGATTTATGGAGTTTAATGCTTGAGAAATGCTTTGGTGAAGTATGATTTTAGAAGTTGAGTTGATAAGTGTTTGAATAGGTATTTGGTATTGAGTTGAGTATTGAATTTGGTTGAAATGGATATGGTATGATTTGTGCATTTGAATGTTGATTTTGGCTGATTAGTTGTGTGATGAAATGGTACCATTTTGGTTGTTTATGTGAGTATGAGTAAGGGTGGCAAATTGGCCTTGCAAATGGCTTATTTTTGTCCACACGAGCAGAGACACGAGAGTGTGTCTCAGCCGTGTGCGACACGTTGTCATACTACACGGCCGTGTGTCCCCTGGTGTTGAATTAAAATGAAGTCAGTATGCTCCACACGATCTCACACACGGGCATGTGACCGACCGTGTGGCACAAGTCAGTATACCCCCTAAATGGCACACGGCCTAGCACACGGGCGTGTGACTTGGCCGTGTTGCATAAGTCAGTATACCCTACAGGTTTGACACGACCTAGTACACGGCCTAGCACACAGGTGTGTGTGGCCACTTCGAAGGGTACACGGGCTAGACATACGGGCGTGTGGTCGGCCGTGTGACCCAAGTCAGTATGTATGCCCTGTTTCCACACGGCCTGTGACACGGGCGTCTCTGATGTCGTGTGAGGCACACGGCCTGTTCACACGAGCGTGTGACCCTTGAATGAATGAAAAATTTCTAAGTTTTCCAAAAATTTCGTATGTTATCGGTTTAGTCCCAAACCACTTCTAAAGCATGTTTAAGGCCTCGTAAACCCTTATAATGGACAATATGATTGTGTTGAATGGTATTTAAGTATGAATGTTTAAATGTATAATTATTGTATGTTAAATGATATGTATCGATCGGTAATACCTCATAACCCTATTTTGACGGTGAATACGGGTTAGGGGTGTTACAGTCGGTATCAAAGAGGCTAGGGTAGTGGGTCTACTATTGGTAGTGGCAATGAGCCATGAAATCAAGAAGCCAATACTTCAGTGGAAACCCGGTTCTTTAGATGTACAACTCCCAAGAAGAGATGACCAGACACCTGGCCGCCAGGGGAATTCGTCAACCCAACTTCGCTTATGATTTCGAAGTTGTATAAGGGGAGTGTTGTTTGAGCTGTTGTAGTAATGGCTTCATTCTCCCTCTCTATCTATTAGAGGCAAGTTTCCACATTCCACTAAACCCTTTTCTTTTATACTGTACTGAACGAATATGGAATTGCACTCGGCCATCTCGTGGGTCTATCATGGTGGACACTAGTAGCTTACTTCATCAACATGTTGGATAATGACAAAAATATCATTCTTTTACAAAGTAAATTATATAATTTTTGAGGTTGTTTTTATCTTTTTATATTTTTTTATATAAAAATAAGAAAATATGCACACATAATGAGATGTGAACTTAAAATATATTTGTTACTTAAATATATTTTTCATCCACATCATGCGTGTATTATAATATAATATAATTAACTTCTATTTAGAAAGAAGGTGGCTATTTGATTTAATATAATCAAGTCTCTTTTTTTTTTTTTTAATTAGTCGAATTGACAAGTCTCATTTTATCAATTAAACTGGATTTAAAATTTTACCAAATTGAGACTAACATAAAAATTTTGAGTTAAAATATATATTCAATTATATTTAAATATTATAAAGTAATTTTTATAAAAGTCCATATGATTTAAGAGTCTACTTGAAAATCACAAATAACTAATAACATCAACTCTACTATTTTTAAGAATTTTTTTTATTATAAGAATGGAATGATTATTGTAAAATTTGACCATTGAACTTGTATCATGTATTTTTTTTTTTCAAGTCACGTATCATCAAATATTAATAAAATCCAAATTTAATGATTAAAATTAAACCTGTTCATGAGTTAGGTTATTCATCCAGGTTTGAAGGTCCGCTAGAAAAACGGGAGAGTTTAAACAAAAATATGAGGCCCGAAAAATGGACTTGGGTAAAATTTAAGGGTCGTTTTTTATATGGGTTGAGTCTTGACAAGATTTTTTTGCTTGAGTCCGTCCCAAATCGAACATATCATGTTATAAAAAATATTATATTAATTATATAAGCTAAATAATAATTAAATCATATATATATATATTTATATTTATATTAAATCACCAACCCAATAATAATTAAATCTATTATCCAAAACTTTAAAAGAAAAACTTAACTAAAAAACTCAACCCAAAAAATAAATTTTAAAAATTATATTTAATACAAGAAAATACATTTATTTGTGTTTTATTAATATAAATATTTTTTTATGTGTTAGAAAACTTTTATTTTAGCGTATTTTTAGTGCATTATATATTTTTTTAATTTAAATAAAAATTAATCTAAAAAAATTAAATATGGGAGGACCGGGTTAGGCCCGGGCTTACCATTCTTAAATTGGATTGGATTTGGGTAAAAAAGTAAACCCATTTTTCGGGCTGATTTGAACTTAAAAAATTTATCTAAATACATTCCATGGACCCGATTCGAACCTAACCTGACCCGATTCATGAATATATCTAATCAAAATAGGTATAATTATCAAGTTTAACTACCAAACTCAGATCAAACTAAGGTAATCTTTTGATAATTAACTTCATTATTGTATACAAGAGAGTAAGGCTGAATCATATTTAAATATTTGAATTATTCAAGATATTTGAATAATTAAGGCTGTACATTTTAAAAGTGAATTAAATTATTTAATTTAATATTATTTATTCAAGTTGGTTAAAAAACTCGACCAAAAACAATCCAAACTATTTAAATTGAGATTTTCTTCTCAAATACCCCTTCTTTGTTACAAATGTTAACTAATGTTTAATAACACTTATTAGATTTGCTTAAAAAACCAGTTATTAATTTTTTTAATGATAAAATTTTTTATATTAGATTCATAAAAAATAATTATTTTTAAATTTGTGGCTATCCTCCTAATAATTTTTTATTCAAAATTTTAACCTAAGTTATGTAATTACTTCTATGATCACTCAATGTTAAAAAGTTATAAAATAGGCATTGAACTATTCAAAAATTTTTATTTAAGTTACTGAACTGTTAAGTTTTTTTTTTTTAACTTGGCTAGTGAGCTCCAAATGAAGATTCAACAATCAGTACAATGGATCAGTACCCATCGATAGGGATGAGAAAAACTCGATTTAATTCGAAGAAATTGAAAAAAAATCAAATTTCAAGTTAATCGGATCTAGTTATTCGAGTCAATTTGAATATGTAATTCAAGTTTCGAGTTTGAATCGAGTTGAATTTTTCAATTCGAATAATTCGAATAACAGAATAGTATAAATACCCCTTTGGTCCATGTCAGTTTTAAAAATAGCAAATTGGTCTCTCTCTCAACAAAAATTACAAAAAAAATCAAAATAATTTTTAAAATTCAACATATTTATAAAAATTCCAAAAAATTATATATTTTTAAAAAATTATAAAAATTCTAAAGAATATATAAAGAAAGTTAAAATTTTTAAAACTTTCTAAAATAATAATTTTGGGACCTAAATAAGTTAATTAATGATTCAAGTTTATTATACATAGTATCTTGTATTTTTTATTGTTTTAAATAAGTTATTTTCAAATATATATGGTTTCAAATTCATGTGCTCCAACATGGAACTAGTTATATTGTAACAAGATTTTAATTTGATAGGTTTGATTTTTTAATTGAAATTGAACAATTTCACTCTATTCAATTTGACTCGAATTTTATTTTACTCAACTCGATTCGAAAAAAATTCTAATCGAGTTAGGATGATAAAATAGGACTTGTCAACTCGATTTACTTGAAATTTTCACTCGATTCAATTGAACACTCACCCCTACCCATCGATAAGTAGAAAAACATACCTTAGATCTAAATAAATTTGACAATCAGAATCGGATATTAGAGAAAAAAACTATTTAGATTTTGGTCGACATATTCATGATGCTTAAAGTAGTTTAATGAGAAAAAGCTAAATTGTAGAAAAAAAAAAGAAAATGAGAGCTTTTGATTGGTGTAGGCGGTGCAAATAGGGAAGATCATACAACAACAATTGTAACAATTAGTGATTTAAAATGAAAAACTTTCGAATAGTCCAGTGACTATTTATAACTTTTTAAAGTTAAAGTGACAAAAGCATAAGCTTACTAAGAATTTAGTCACCTAGAATGAAATTTACCCAAAAAAGCATAGGGACGTAGGACCCACATAAACAGTAAATAGGGCCGCCCCATTTTGTCGTGTCTATCGTCTTCCTCTCACCACCTTTTTGACTCTTCAAAAACAAAAAAACATTTTCATTGTCTCTCTCAATATTTTATTGTACTTTCTCGGTTCAACATTACATATATATAAATACATATTTATTACTTATTAGGCTCTTAGGTTTCTATCTCTTTCTTTACATCTCTTTGAAGCAGCGTCCGAGGTCTTTTTCTCTTTTTAGCTCTCTTTCTTTTCTTGTTATTTTAGTCTCTGGTTCCTTGTTGCAGCAAGGAAGTGTCTCATCTTCAAAACGAAAAACAAACAAACAAACAAACGAGGAATCAATCAGAAAAAAAAGAAAGGGTTAAAGGACTCAAGTACAAAGAAGAGAATTTTTCATTTTCCTTAGATGGGGTTTTAAAAATTTTTCATTTTGAGTTTGGGTTTTGTTGATCCATGGCTGGTAGAAATGAAGTCAACCTCAATGAATCAAGGGTATTTTTTTCTTTCATTTTCTCTTTTGGGTTCATTTGAAATTCTTCGATTTATATGTTAATTTTTTTTTTTTTTTTTTTTTTTTTTTTTTTGTAGAGGGTTGTTCCATTGAATACATGGGTACTGATTTCCAATTTTAAAGTAGCATATAATCTTCAACGCCGACCCGATGGAACGTTCGACAGGGACCTATCGGAGTACCTTGACCGGAAAGTCCCCGCCAATATGAACCCCGTTGATGGGGTTTTTTCTTTCGACCATGTTGACGGAGCCACCGGCCTTCTCAACCGGGTTTATCAACCATCGTCTCGGATCGAGTCTCGATGGGGCATTGTGGACCTTGAAAAACCATTGAGCGCCACCGAGGTTGTTCCGGTCATAGTCTTCTTCCACGGCGGAAGCTTCACTCATTCCTCCGCCAATAGTGCCATCTACGACACCTTTTGCCGCCGCCTTGTTAATATTTGTAAAGCCGTCGTTGTGTCGGTGGATTACCGCCGATCACCCGAGCATAGGTACCCTCGTGCTTACGACGATGGTTGGGCAGCTCTTAAGTGGGTTAAATCAAGAACTTGGCTTCAAAGTGGAAAAGACTTAAAAGTCCACGTTTACTTAGCCGGAGACAGTTCCGGCGGTAACATAGCTCACAATGTGGCCGTCAGGGCCGCCGAGGCCGGCGTTGAAGTATTAGGCAACATCCTCCTTCACCCAATGTTTGGTGGACAAAGTAGAACAGAGTCAGAAAAAAGATTAGATGGGAAGTACTTCGTCACATTACAAGACCGTGATTGGTATTGGAGGGCCTATTTGCCCGAAGGCGAAGATCGAGACCACCCCGCGTGTAATCCATTCGGCCCGAGAGGTCGAACCCTCGACGGACTCGAGTTCCCGAAGAGTCTCATCGTCGTCGCCGGCTTGGATTTGATTCAAGATTGGCAATTGGCCTATGTTAAAGGACTTGAAAAATGTGGGCAACAAGTGAAGCTTCTTTACCTAGACAAGGCCACCATTGGGTTCTATTTCTTGCCTAATAATGATCATTTCTATTGCCTCATGAATGAGATAAAAGGGTTTATTAACTCGGACTTGAATTAATTTGGATTTGTCTCAGAATTCCATCTTTGAATAACTGTAAATAATCTACTTAACTATATAGCCCACATATATACTTCAACAAAGCTTTCATAATTCACTTATGGTGTTCTAGTTACAAGTTGTGTAGTGCTAATTGTAACATGTAATGTTGAGTTCTTAATATGTTTCAGTGGGTCTCTAAAGCAACTTTTATGTAACTTATATGTTTATACTTCATGTTCTAAGAAGATTTTGCTTGTGATGTTTTTTTTAGTTCGAGCAAATCCATCATCAATTTGATTCTTACGACATTAATCATAATCTTGTTTATTGATGGTGCATAAAGCATTGCAATGGTGGAAAACTTTTTCCGTACGAGATCATTGCCTTAGACATATTCAAATTATTGTTCAAATGTTAAATTCATCCATTTACTTTAAAATATTCATATTATATCAATAAGATCATTTCGTCAATCTAATTAATAATTTAGGCGTTAAATAGTTTAAATCAACATGAAAGATATTTATAACATGTAGATTAAATTGTAAATATGTATACTCATCGCATTGGTAATTGGATTTGACGTGTTATAAAAAAAGATAGCGTTAATAAAATTTTAGAGTGCTATTTTTTTTACATGTTAGATTCGAGTTATCAATATAATAAGTATACACATATTTATTATTTGATCCACATATTTGAAATATGTTCCATATCATATTTAAGGTGGTACTTAAAGCTGTAACTAGTGAAATGATTTAATTGATATAATATTGTATTTTTGAGAACTCAATTAAGGGTTGGGAAAGGGTTATCGGTAGTTCTAGGTAGATTTTAACCAAAAAAAATAAAGAAATCAATTAAAGTGTTAATTGCACTAAACATCCCAAACTATGACCCTCAGTCTAAATTGGTCCCAACTTCAAAACATTCTAAGCACATCCTTAAACTATCGATATCATATCAACCATGTCCTTATATTATTGAAACCGTTAATTTAACCATTAAATGACACAAAAAATCTTATGTGACATAATTTAAAATGAAAATTGTAAAAACCATAGTTTTGAAGTTTTTGAAACTTTTACAAAAACTATCATTCACTCTCTTTTTCAATTTTACTTTATTTTTAATTTTAAATTTATAAGTTACGCCGCAACAATTTATTTTTCTTTAAAATTTTTAATTTTAAATTATGTCACATAGAAACTTAATAGTTAAATTAACAGTTTCAATAATAAAAAGACATAATTAATATAACATCGATAATTTAAAAAATATAATCAGATTATTTTAAAATTTAAAAACTAATTTAAATTGAGATATTTTTTAAAAAGATGTTTATTACAATTAATTTTAATTAAAATATTTTAAAGATTCAAAAAGAAATTAAAATCCGGATATAAATGCAATTAGCAAGTTTGAGGCTTTACTTGCAAGCCCCTGCAACGCCCATAAATTCATTGTTTACCAAGTCAAAGCTTAGTAGTCAACTTTTTCAGACCCTAGAAAATGAAATGAATTTTGGCATTACATGAGGGGGCATTTTTAATAAATTATTATATAATTATATGTCTCAATTGTACTACCATATGTGCCTTGAAAACATAAAATTCTATTTTACCATTTCATATTGTAATTTCATATAATTGATTTAGCATTTCTCATAATACTCTTTCCAATTTTTTCGATTTTTAGCCCACGATTTCCATTCCAACAATACCATGGCAAAAACTTCTATGGGTAAACTATATTTAAAGTAAAAAATTATAAATTAGTCATTAAATTATTCGAAAGTTTTCATTTAAGTTACTAGTTTGTTGAAATTTTCTTTTTAAAAATCTACCTAGTAAGCTCCAAGCGACGATTCGACAACTAGTAGGGTTAGATAAGTACCAATCAACAAGTAGAAGAATATACCTTAAATTCAAGTCGACCTGACGTTTAGTGACGAAGATCAAATAATAAAACAATTTTGATTTTGATTAATAGATTTGTGACATTAAAAGTTGTTTCATGAAAAAAAAAACCTGAATTGTTGAAGAGAAGGGAAATAAGAGCTTTTGATTAGTGTAGACGATGCGAATAGAGAATGACATACATAAGCGGTTTTATCAGTCTATTAACTTAAATGAAACATTTAAATAATTTAATGATCATTTCATAATTTTTTAAAATTGAGTGATAAAAACATAAATTTATTATTAATTTATTGACTTTAAATCTAATTTACCCTTTATTATATTTGTTATACCCTTACGTCAAAAATTCTAAAACAAAACCATTAAATTATTGTCTGAACAACAAATTTTGCTGTCTTGAAGTTTATGCAACGATTTTGTGAACGTTGTGTATGCGACAGTTGCCTAAACTCAAAAGCAACACTAATTTCATTTTAAACAATGATTTATTTTAATGTTGTCATTAGTATTTTAGGTAACAGTTTTTTTTTATTGTTAAATGCAATATTTATTTGAAATAAAAAGACTATTTTTTATGGTTAATGCAACACTACGTGGTTGTTGCCTAAAGTAAAAAACAACACTTTTTATTTTTAAGTAATGGTTTATTTTAATGTTGTTATTAGTATTTCGCGCAACGTCATTTTATAGTTACATACAATGTTTACTTGAAAGAAAATGCAACATTTTTTAACCATTATTGCAATGTTACGAGAGTGTTGCCTAAAAACGAAAGCAACAATTTTTCCGCTTTTAAATAACAATTATTTTAGAATTGTCATTGGTGTTTTAAGCAATGATTTTTTATAACTAATGCAAAATCTATTTGATAGAATAGTCTATATAATTTTTTTTATATTTATTGCAATGCGATATGGTCATTACTTAAAAAGTAACATTCTTTTTATTAAAGTTTCAATTAGTTGGGCTCAGCAATACGAACTTCATCAAAGTGGTTACAAGGTCAACACTCTGAGTCCAAAACATATTTCTCAAGACAACAATTTATGGGTTCATTTATACATGAATGGCACAGTTGCAAGAGATACGGGAAATGCTTTTGCTGGAGGTATGCTGCAATATCAACTTGAAAATTGGATTCTGGAATTTAATCGATATTTTGGTAAATGTTCACCTTTTGAGGCTGAAGTATGGGGTATTCTGGATAGGCTCCTTGTACTGCTTAATAAAGGCGAGCAACGATTCAGACTGATAATATTGATGTGATCAAGGCCTTAATTGATATTGGGTTGGAGGATTTAAATATTACTCTGCTTAGAAGGCTTCGTCGAATCATGAGAACTAAAGGGCAATGGAAAATTAGGTATGTGTCTAGAGAACACAACACTATTGCAGACCGGCTAGCCAAACTTAACTTAGCGAGGTAGTCGAACTTACAAGTCTTTGATGTGGCCCCAATTGAGATCCTCGAAGTCTTACAACAATATAAAGCGAGTGGTGTTTTTAGACAATTGAGTTAATATAATATGTAATTTCTTTTCTTTTTTTTTAAAAAAACAGCATTTTTTTCTTTCGAGTAACAATTTTTTTTTTCATTATTTTCTTTTTAAATTATAAACAAATATGGAAATTTTTTTCTTTAAACAATGTGTAATTACTAATAATTCAAATATATCCAAACTTTCAAAAAAGTACTCACCTAACATATAATAATATTTAAAAATATTGTTTTAAATTCTAAAGCCACATAAAAGAAAAAGAAGTCTAAAATAGTTTTATATTTCTTCAAAATAAAGAAGACAAACAAATTCTATCAACTTCCAACCTTTCTCATTATGCCCTCGTATGAATTATGTGTTAATGAAAAAGGATAGTATGAAACTACGATTTCACGTTATTTTTATCCATTTCTAATAGAAAAATAATAAATCAGATTTTTCCTCTTAATTTTTAGTATTTTTAGTTGGATTTAAATTTTTCAAGAAAAAAAAAGCCGAAAATCAAGAGAAAAAATCTAATTTGTCATTATGACGTAGAATTACAGTTTCATACCGTTTCTTCTCATATATCAATTTAATACTTTAAAAATTATAAAGATATAGAATATTAAAATAATAAAATTGTATTATTAATGTTGTAAAAAATACAAATTATTTTCGACCCCTAAAATATTTTTTGCCCATGTTAGACAAAACAGAAAATCAGAAAACAATGGGTTTGCTAACCATAGCTTGGTTTGAGAGACAAAAGAAGTTTTGTTTGCCCTCTCATTCGCCATTGTGGCCGAGTATATATTGCAGAGAGCTTTGAAATAAAACTATATATATAAACCAAAGAACAAAGGATGGAAGAAATTAAGAATGTATCTCAGAAAACCCAAAACCAAAGTGTTTGAGTTGGGGGGTTGGAGGCATGCCTAACAAATCCCACTCCCTCAATCAATGCATTCAAATTTTGTGAAACAGATATGCTAATAATCGATTGTGGAAGTGCAGGGCGACAAAGTAAGGAAGCTGATGGATTGGATGCGATGGATAATATCACCTTCTATTCAGTTCCCTACCAAGTCTGGTCAAGATATGCTGGTAGCCGGTGTTCAAAATATTTCATTGGATTCGGGAACTGCTAATAACCAAAGCGGTTCAATGAGCCAAGGAGATGTTAGTGTCACATTTGCAGTTTGAATCCCGTGACGAAAGCAAATAGACCGTCATTTCAAAGGTTTATTTAACCCATTTAAACGGATATGATTCGTAGAACACATAGAAGTTTTGATGGTAATCTATTAAAATACTTCAATAAAACTATAGTTAGCATATTTGTGATCCTAAGAGATAATATTGTATAAAGTCTAAATATTTTAGCATTCTTAATCTTATAGATAAGCTTTGATCTCGAGAAATAATTTAATTTAAACTATACCATTGGATTTGGGGAGTTAACTATAAATAGAAACATTTTAAAACATTTACTTAAACACGTGATGTTTTTAGTTTTCTTGTGACTTTTTTATTTGTTTTTTCTTTTTTCGCTTAAAAGTTTACTTAGACCTGACCCAAACACAAACTGAATTAGCTCATAAACACCTTTTAATACTAACTGGACCTATTTCAAGGTCGGGTTACTTGCTTAAGCACATAGTCGAACTTAAACTTTAAGGTTTGAACAAAAAATTAAGTTCAAAAATAAGTTTCACAACAAATTTAAATCTATTTAAAGTATTACTTTTCATACTTTATACGGTATAAATTGATTTCGTAGCATTGATAAAATTTGTGTAACCTTAATATTATAATAATATTAAAATTTTAATTTTAATTTTAATTATTATATTATGTTATATTTTAATTTAATTTAATTACTTCTATAATATCATTATTTTGTTCCAAGGCAGCATTAGTGACATCGAGGGGCTTTGGTTTTCTAAAAATGGTAAATTTGTTATATGGTTCTTTAAGATTTTAAGGTATATAATAGTAAAATTTGTATTCTAATTTCTTAAAATTTTATAAATTTTTTTAGCTTCATCATTAATTAGGTCAAATAGTTAAATTCTAACTATTTTAGTTAAAACCTGTGGAATATATACACTTGTTTTAACTCGTCATGTTAGCAATTTTTTTTAATATAATTTAAGGATGTTTTATAAAAAAAATTATATCAATTTTATAATTAGGATAGATATCGACGTTAATGATTTGACAATTTATAAAAGTGAAATATATATTAATTTAAAAAAATCAAATTTTAAATTTAAATATAATAATGATATTAAAACCATAATTTTATTTAAAAAAAACTCAAAATCTACTTAGCTCAGAATTTTAACTAATAACATTATAAAAATAAAATATTAAATTATCTTACTAATCACGTCATGATCCAATGACGAACTTGTGTAAATTTCAAATTAATTGACATAAAACCTAAGATTCGTTCCCTTCACCCATTGTAATGTAATTACTTACTTGTTTGAAAAGAATTAAATTATCTTAAATTTAAATTTAAATTTAAGTATAACAAATAGATGAAAACCATGATTTAAAAAACTCAAATTTTGTTATTTCCTTAAAACTTCAATATTTGCTGCTTGAAAAAAAATAGCTTTAAATGTAAGTATATAATTTTTGTTGGGTTGAATGGTAAAAGAATTGAATTTTTTAAAGTAAAGTCTTAAGTTCGAGTTTTCCGTATGAAAATACAACATTGAAATTTTTTTTCCTTGTTCATGGAGTCAATTAAGCTCGACACTAAATTTAGTTGGGATCCAATGCTGCTGCCAAATACTTAATAGCTTGTAAAAAAAAAAGTTAATTAAATGTGTTTTTTTATCAGTTAATTATAAAAAAATTATAAAATTGTTACTAATATTTTTAATTTGTTTTTTTATTCCATTGTTAAATAACTAACGAAAATATGAGGTGATAATTTTTAAAATTAATAAGATAATTAATTTAACTCTCAATATTTAATTATAATAGTTAAATAAACAGATATATTATTTTTTATTAATTATTTAACGACGGATGATTAGAAAAATCAAAACTCAAATAGTAGTCTATAGAAAATAACAACATATAGCGAAACAACAATCAGTTAAATCTTAACCCGACATTAACCGAACTAGATCAACTAATAGTAAACTGTTCACTGTATCTGAGGGATCATCGTATACTTGCAAACTTAAAATTTCGAGAGTATAACATTTAGCCGTACAATCAATAACTTCATTATGAATTTTTGGAATATGATAAATCTTTACCCTTCAACTCTTCTCAAAATTTGATGCAGCAAATATAACTCTATCAGACTGCTATTGTCTCTCTCATCAATCAAAAATATGTTCAATTGTTGGAATGAAAATAGTTTTTTAATTAAATAAATTTAATTTAGACTACCACGTAAGACATTCAAGTTAGCATTTAAAACTATTTGGACTACCACGTAGGGCCGCTATTAGAGAGAAAATAGAGCTTAACGGTAGAATGCCCACTTTGTAACAAAACGATAACGTAAATGATTAAAATGTAATCTAATGCAAATAAAAGTGACTATTTGTGCAATTTACTCAAAATAATTGGAACTATATATTGAAAAAAAAAAGATTAAATTCCAAATCGTGGGTTATATCATCTTTCCCACATTGATTGACTTTTTTTTCACTTTCTTTTATTTTAGTGAACATATTATCAGCAGTTTGATGGGCATTGAGCTTTGGAGTGTTGGGATAATTGGCCTAATGCAATGACAGATTTGGTTTTGTTTTCTTGATGGGTGCATTGAAAGTAGACTACTTCTCTATCTCCCCATTGATTTTTTATTTAATAATAAAAACATGCTTTCTAATCAATTTAATTTCGACTTAAATAAGAGACGATGGTCCACGTTTGAATTTTAAATTTATAAAATTTTGTGTCTTTAAATTAGTTTTTGAAATTTTAGAATAAGTGGTTGACAAGAAAAAAGACTCGAGACCTTAAGTTTTAGGTTTAAGTTTAATCATGTGAAATTGTATTGTGTGAGTTTCCATCTTACTTTGTACATATGTCATGTATGGGTTTTAGTTGATTCTTTTTAATTTAATTAGTTGTTTCCGTCTCTCCGCCTACTGTGCTTTGTACTTGTATTACATTGTAATTATTATCAGTGGTGGATCTAAAATTATGATTTAGAGGGGGCAAACTTATATTAGCATTGCCGACTACATAATTTTTACTATTAATTTTCATGTGTAATTATTCAATAATTAAAATATAGATGTATATTTATGATTTGAAATATGAATAAAATTAAAGTTTAACCTTTTAATCTTGATAATTGCATTGTGCTTCCAATTCTAATAAGTAATACCAACATATCAAAATCCAAAATTTAGTATGATCTTCTACCATCTGCCAAAAAAAAAATCAAAATTAAAAAATATATATTATTAAACTTTTTTTTGAGGGTTTGGGGCATAATTTAATTTTTTAAGAGGTTTAATGAAATAAAATTCATCTTAAAGAAGTGCTATGTAAATTTCTAAAAAGCTAGAGGACAATGACCCTTCAACTCATACTCAGGGGCGAAGCCAGGGAGGGTTGGCATGGGCCCCAGCTCCCCTATAATGTAAAATTACTATTTAGGCTCTTAAAATTTTTTTAAAATTTTAAATTAGTAAAGGTAAAATTGCACTTTGGCTCCCCTAAAATTATAAAAATTCAATTTAATCCTTTACAAATTATAAAGATATAAACTATAAAAAATTAAAAATTCATCCGGCCCCCTAAAAAATTGTTCTGGCTTCGCCCCTACTCATACTTTGTATAATTTTCATCCGGTTGAAATTTAGTTGGATAATAGTGATTCTCTAAATCCATTAACCGAAAGGTATTTACCCGCTTCCACAAAACATAAATTCCACTAAGAAGTGGATTAAAACTAATCTTCTCCCCCAAAAAATTGATCACCATGCTCTTTCTCCATTAAAAATGACAATTAATAACTTTAATCTATGTCTTAGTGCCCACTATTGTTGTTTAACCTAAACTTACAATCTATTATTGTTGGTTCTTTATAATTGAGAATTTTGGAAGTGGTCTAAGGGACCACTTTGGAATTTTATTATTTTTAAAAGAGAAAACAAAGAATCAAAATTAAGGCTGTTGGAATATAATTAATGGAAACTAAACAACAATAGAAAGTAGAAACAGCTAAGCTTGGACAAAGGGCATCTAGACATTGAACCCCCCTCCTTTTCTTTTTTTGACTTTTAGGTCCCTTGCTTAGAATATATGTTTAGTTCTTGCATTCATTATTTTATTTTATTTTTCTTGTTTTTCATGTTTTTAAGTTTTTTTTAATTTTATTTATTTTATTTTATATTTTTTTTACTTATAGAGTTTAAAAGTTTTATTTATAATGTAACAAATGTTAACTTTTTGTAAAAAAATTTAAACTCTAAGTAAAAAATATCAAATATATTGTAGCATTTCATCTCATGTTGTTAGTTAAAAGAGGAAGGAATCTCACATTGTTTAGGAACAACCTGCAAAACTATTCATGAGTCTATATACACATATCTCATGTCCCACTTTGCTCAAAAAAACAAGGGAAATAAGACTTTGGGTCTATAAAAAGATTTCCTTTGTAAGTTATATTTCCTTATTAATTGATAACACCTTTAAAAAAATGGTATTGTCACTTTGAGCCTCTATAAAGGTTTATTCTCGTAAATTTTTTAAAAATTTGAGAATAGTTTTTTTTTTTTAAATTACGGGCTAAAACGTGTCTATGGGGGAGCGTTTTTGCCACAACAGCAAAGCGCGTCCTCGTCAGCGCGCTTTGTGCTGATGTGGCAAAAGCGCTCCCCAGGGGCGCGCTTTGCTGCCGTTTCCACCCCAAAACGCGTCCACGTCAGCGCATTTTGAGGGGAAAACAGCCTTTTTCCATAAATATTTTTGAAACTGGTTATTTTCCGTAATTAAATTAGTTTTTGGGTATTTTTGGGTATTTTACCTTTTTTTTTCCTGTTTGTTGTCTTATTATGAAGCTGTCTCCTTATAAATTAGCTTTTTATGTCTGAAAACAAGTCTAGGCATCGTCAACATTTTGCCTCTCTTTTTAGGTTTCATTAGTAAATTTTCACTCATAAATTATTTTTCTATTTTAAATTGGTTTTTAGTTTTTTCTAGAAGTGATTTATAAACTATTAACGTGCCATGTTCATATTAGTTAATTTCTTAAGGGCAGACTAGGACAAACTTCAAGGATCAATGTGAAAATTAAGGAACAATTTAAGGGTAAATTTACTAAAAAACTATTTTTAAATATTAATATTTATTAGAGACAACATCTTTAATAATGATTAGGGACAGAATCTCTTTAATTAAGGTATTGTTTTTTTTTTTTTTCAACTTTGATTCTTTTCATGTATGTTTTACAATTTATGTTTAAGGTTTATAGTTGTCATTTTTAATAATGTCTGATTTCAAGGTTTGAAATTATGTTCTTTTGGGTAATAATGTTGCTTATTACGGACCCAACACTTGTCAATTAATTGTTGTAAATTTTGTGACAAAAATTGATATAATAGTTCGAAAATTGGTATAATAACAAGCTCAGTTTTCAACATTTACATATTGTGTCAATTTGGTCATAATTTTAAAAATTACCTATCAATATTTACACATTATCTCAATTTAATCTTAATATTTTTAAAGATTGGAACTTTAAAAAATCTTCAAAAAAATATTAAATTTATAAATCAAACATTAAAAAAATACAAACAATGGAGTAGGGATGTCAATTGGGAGGGGCGGGTGCAGGGGGTTCCCTCCGCACTCATCCAGGCCAAGAATTTTCATCCACATCCCCGCTCTGCGACCCGCTACAGGTACAAAACCCAAAACCATCCTTGCCCCACGACCCGTAAGACTAAAACCATCCCCACTCTACCACCCACATAGGTCCCCAAACCCACCTAATCCCCGTTATACCTGACCCACAATCCACTTCATATAATATATTTATAAGTATCAGTTAAAGAAATATAAACCAAATTTTTTATGAAAAAAGTATGAAATACTTATCATCCGAACTCCCACCACATATGTGACATTATTCGAACTGTCACCATTTAAAAAAAAAAGTCATTACGACCATTTAATTGGTAAATAAAATATAACTTCAATACGAGTTTAAAAATTCAGGAAATAAAATCCTTACATAATATCCAAATACAAACAATGTCTCAAATACATAATAAATATCTTCAAATGCAACACAAGTGCAATAATTAAATATTATTAAATTAATAAAATACTATTAAGATAATTATTAAATTAAATTTTTATGAACGTTTATTTTTTAAATCTGCTTATTATATTATGGTGGGCGAGCGGGGATGGGGATGGGGTGGGGTGGGGTGGGACAGGTACAAGGTCATACTCATGCCCACCCCACCACCCACGGTGGGTCTAATTTTTGCCCTCATCCCACCCAATTGGATGCGAAGTGGGGCAGGACCTAGCGAAACCCACCCCACTAACAGAGGCAGCAGGACCTAAAAAGAGAAATCATCCTTTAATTTTTTTTATTAACAAAACCATCCAAAATTCAAAACAAATAATATTAATAATTAATTTTAAAAATTAAATTAAATATTAAATTATTAACACGATCATATTTAAATATCAAAATACATAACTTTTGTTAACATATAAGTATCAGATTGGACCAAAAAATAATACATGTACTATATTTGAAAAAAATCTCAAATTCTGATACTAAGTGATAAACGAAGGCAACTTAAAAATTAAAATTAAGAAAATACCCCAAATATAATAGCAACTGGGTTAATGTACACTTTACTCCTTGAACTTAACAACTTGTACCTACTTGGTACTTAAACTTTTTTTTTGACCTAATTGATACATAAACTTGAAAATCGTAAACCAAAATGGTACTTTTTTTAAGTACCTAGACTTTTTTTTGGACCTAATTGGTACTTAAACTTGAAAACCTAAATCAAAGTGGTACTTTTTTTAGATTTAGTCAATCCTTGCAGGTCATGAGTATTAAAAATGAGAAAAGAAAATATTTTTTAATTTTATTTTAATATTTATTTATTAAATACATTGAAAAAATTAAAAAAATTATTTTTTTCTAATACCCCCAACTAGACTTAATCATGGGTCGGGTAGGGTTCAGTTCGAGCTAATGTAGAATTTTAGGCCCATTTTCTAGGCCAAAACTCGACCTGAAAAATGGGTCTAAAATTCTGCTAAAGCCCAAATCAGACTAAAAATACTAAATTCAAGCTTAATACAACCCGACCTGCCCGTATTAAATTTTTTTTATATAAACATAAATTTTAAAAAATATAATAGATGAAAATTTAGCAAAAGAATGAATAAAACTTGGTTTACACTTTGCATCCTCCATCATTGACCGGGGTTATTGGGTTTTTTTGTCTTACAAAAATATATTGATTTTATTGAAATGGAATTTATTGCCATTTGAAGTTAGTTTCCATGTGCTGCTTGACTCTTTGTTTAGTTATTTTACAATACAAAGTCATGAATATCATTTTTATTTATTTTACTAACTCTATTTATTTCATTTTCCCTTCTAGATAGAAACATGCATATGTGTGTTTCAAAAACTAGACAATTAAGGGAAAAAAGAAAGAAAGCATAGGCATGTGTTTGGCCGAGTCGAGTTCGGGTCAAAAAAGTCTTATTCGATGCTCGATCTGTTTAGAAAATGAGTTTTATTTTTATTTTTTTGTCTAAATTCATTTTTTGGATCTATATTTTTGTTCAAACTCTCCCACTTTTCGAGTGAGCCTTCGGACCTGAACAGGTGACTTGGCCCATGATCAGTTCTACCCCTACTCCTACCTCGACCCGTTTTCTCTCCTTTCTCCTTCTTCTCTCAATCCCTCACTTTTCTCATTTTTTTCTTTTCATCCCTGAACATTATGAGTTCAATATGATTCGTTTTTTAATACACGTGTCATATTTTAATTGATTGATATTAAAATTTTAACGATGTTAATTAGGTATTTAAAAGACGTATCACTTTATTATACGTTTTTTAATACACGTGTCATATTCAATTAGGACGAATTTATATTTAACGTGTTGATAAAACAAATAATATTTATGATACATTACATTTTTAAGGGAAAATGTAAATTCGAACCTTAAAATTATTGAAAGAAATAGTCACGAACTCTAAATATAAAACGTAAAATAACTATGAAAAATAAAAAAAATGTTTTTAAAAAAAATTCCAATTAACATTAAACAAAGTGAGATAAGTGAAATAGTACATATTATGAATTTATGATAATCAAGAACATAATAAACCACAAACATAAAAAAGTAAAAATTACAACTTATATTTTCTAATTTATCAACAAATTCTCTTTGAAAAGAAAAAAAAATCAACAAATTCGTTTTGAACCTAAAAAATATTCAACAAATTTTCTTATAAAATAAATAAACGAATAAAAAAATCCAGTAAAATAAATGAATTGAAAATTTTTCTCATTATTTTATATTCCTAAAGTACCCGGCACTAGCACTTACGAAACTACCAATCTACCCTTTCCATTCGTTACAGAGGGAAGTAGGCCTAGTCTTCTGTGTTTCAAACTTCAAAGGGCAGGGCGTCTGTACGGGCGGCACCATGCAGTTGTACTGTATACACAGCGAAGTGCTTTGAGGGATCTCAGCCGTTGGATTAATCCCGATCCCGGTCAAAAAATTATGCTGCAAATAAAGTGTTTGTAAGCTGGCCGATAATAAACGGTCCACTAAGCTGTCCGGTACCTGACCCGTGAACCGGTTATGATTCAAGTAAAGATTCTGCACGGTCGAGAACATCGGTGAAATTCGACCCGAAAGCATGTTATGGCTCAGATCAACGGTCGAGATCTTCACTTGATCGCCTGGTTGGACTGGACCGTAAAACGAGTTTCTTTGCAAGTGAAGGTTTGTGAGAGGAAATGAGAAAACCCGGTCGGGGATTGGACCGGTGAAACGGTTAAAACTCAAGTCTAGGAAACTTAACTGGTCGAGCCGGGATAGGACACTGTCCACCGGTCCAGTCAGTTGGTTCCATGAGAGAGAGAGGAACTGGAGGGAAGGAGAGAAGGAGTTGGGGAGTGATCCGGTGAGAGCGTTCCGTTTTAGGTCCAACCGGGTTAAGGCTTGGGAGAGAAACGGAGGGACCGAACCGGAGAGGTTATTGTGGCAGAGAAGAACATTGGTAAGCTCTGGTAAGGTCCCGATAGAACGAGGGATTTTACCGGTGAGTCGATTGTAACTGAGATCAAGCGTTTTAAGCCTTCTCAATCGACCGAGACTCGCCGGTATATCCCCGGAGATAAAATTCCGAGTTATCGCAAGAACCCGAAGGTTCTCTAATCGCGAGATCGACATCGGCAACGACCCGAAGACCCGACCCGGAACCAGAGAGAACTCTGTAAGTGCTGAGAGTTTACCAATAGCCGTGTCTAACCTTCCGGTTAAACCCGGAAAACCAGCACGCGGGTCACCTAGATTAAGAGCTATTACCTTATCGGACTCACAATAAACTCCGGTGAAGTTACAAGGATCAGAGGTGAAATCCCAGGAAGCAAAAAAACTAGACCCCGGTAAATCATTCATCGACTTCCTAATCAACTGTAAAGCTAAAAAATCAAGTGGGTCTAAAATTGCAAAAGCCAAGAATCTACATTGAAACAGAGCAGCTAAAAACAGAGCATAAGAAACCAATCTCTTTCTTCCTTGTTTCCCCATTGAAAGAGCCGGTGGGCTTTTTTGGATCCACGAAGGTTAGCTTTCTTATTGACAGAATACTATCAACTCAAAGCTGAAAGCTTTTTTAATGGCTTGAAAGAAGAAGACGAAGAAGACCGGAGATTGGGTGGGTTGTAAGAGGAAATGCAGAGTATTGATGGCTTATAGATACTGATTACTGAAAAGGAAGTGAATCAAACGTATATTTTTTGGTTTAGTTTATTATTATTTTTTGGTTATCGATTTTGTTTCATTATTGGGATAGGTTCGGGAATAAACGGTTGTCCGAGCCTACTCGTAAGGTAGAAATTGAGGTTGGGAGTGTGCGGAAGCTGTGTTAGTGCAATTATGTTCTCGTATAGAAAGTAGTGTATAGAAAGTAATGTCACGACAAAAGCAATTATATTTCTCCGGATCGAGGTTTAGGGTTGTGAATTCCATCGCTTCATGTTTTATATACAAGTATCAAACAAGTCTAGGATTGCATTTCCTTTTTTTTTTATTAATAAATAAGTAAATCAATTTTTATATATTTCACGTAAATTAGAGTATTTTTTTAAAAGTAAATTCATGAACGATACAATTTAGAGAAAAAAATTGTAAACACTGGTGAAGGACAAGTTTCATTAACACAACAGAGGCTTTAGCCTCAACATCAATAGAACATTATGACACATTGACAATTTGTTTTGTCACAACTCAAGCACGACGTATCTGAAATGATTGCAAACACTTAGTATGATAAGGAAATCTATCCCGGATGGTCCAAAGCGACGAGCAAAAATTTTCTTATTGAATCGAGCATTCACCAAACTAGAGAGGACGTCAACAAAATCATCCTTAATATTACTTGTAAAACTAAGATTACATGCATAAACAAGACTAAAAAACATGCTACAAGAGCAAACAATACTTATTAAACAATGGAAAAACAAACAAAAAAATATATCAAACTTAAAACAACATAGGTCTAAATCGACACGTGAAATCATTTATTATTTTAAAATACTCTCAAAACAAAAACAAATTAAGAAGTTGATGAAGAGCCACCCATTTTTCAAGAAAAATTACTGGTGATCGATGGAGTTTTAGCGAACGACAATCACCATTATCTATCCATTACAACTTGTATAGACAACAAATATACCCACAAAATAGATTTGTAAACTGAAAAGAGAGAAGACATGTGTAGTGAATGAAAAGAAGAAAGAAATAAATAGTTGATGGGAGAGGAAAAAGGCGAGTGATAGCTAGCCCGAAAGTTAACACTGCCACTGAACAAAACAAAAAATAAGAAACAAATAGCTTGGGAGAAAATGATAAAATTTTTTAGGGTTTTTTAGTTATTAAGATCTACATTTAAGGAGGATTTTAAAATTATAGGAAAATCACCAAAGCCATATAGAAACCCGACCCATCTTATGCCCGATTGACCCGAGAAAACCCATGCTCGACTGACCCGACCCATCACTAATCTAAACAGACAATTAGTAAGGATATTTATCAAAATTTCTTAAGAATATTGACTAAACAAATACCCTAGTTTTCACTACATTAATCATGCATTTATTATAAAATAAAATAAAAAATCATATTTCCAATGTAAATGATTACTTTTGTTTCCTTATTAATATTTTCTCTAAACTAAAATAAATCATATAAAATGATTATGGGAATCTTTTTATTTAATTATATGATTATATATGTACCCATTATTCGAAAGGATAAACAACACTCACGGTTACTTTTGCTTATCTTAGATTACATTTTGGTTATTTATGTTTGAAATGTAACGTTTAGTTACTTACGTTATCGTGTTATAACCTTTTAGTCATTGAACCGTTAATTACTGCTAACGTGACATGTTAAACACTCATATTTTTTCGTTTTGAGCAATTTAATTTTTTTCTTTTATGTTCTTTAAACTTTATTTTTTTCCTTTTTTTATTATTCTTTTCTGATTCTCCCTCTATTTTCTTACCTTCTCTATTTTTTTTAATATATCAAAAAGCTAATTGACAGTGAAAAAAGAAGTAAAAAATCGAAAACCATCATTACCTATAATTAAAACCCATAAACCCATACTATGCTTCTTTAATAATTCTATTGAGATATTGGCAAAAAAACATTGTCAAACATTATTATCATATCTTAATAATTCTATTATTGAATTATAATAATTGAAAAATATTAATGATATTGCATCAATTTAAAAACAATGAAAATATAAAAACATTGAATCCCGTGCATCGCATGAGTAAATACATTAATTTATTTTAAGAAAATTTTTATAATGATGAATACCTTAATTTCGAACTGGATTTCTCTAAGGCGAGAGGTCTATCTTTTGCTCATTGACTTATTTAGTTACGGAGTTTTTTTAGTTAAAAGTTTTGTATTTGGTTAAATGGAATTTTTTATTTTATTTAGATAGTTAAATTCTATTTGAAGTTGAGTTACATTTAAGTCTATTAATTAAAAAATACTCGATATTGATTTTTAAATCGGATATGGATATAGAGTTTATTAATTAAAATTTAATTGACTTATTCGAATTTAAAAAGAAAAAACCTGAGAAAAAACCAACTTATTTTCAGTTCTTAATAACCAAAATTTATTGTGGACTTACAATTGAAATTTAAAAACTTATAATTAAATTCTCAAAATTTTAATATTATATCAATTATGTCTATTCATCCATCTATTGTCGACCTAAACATTAAATACCAACTCGTATCTAACCCATAAAATATGTAAAACAAACAAATATCAAGTGGTCGGATACGTTGTTGGTTCCAAAGTGTAGACTGAACCACGACAGAGAGGGCAAACCTCATCCTTAACCAACCATTTATCTATACAAAGTTGATGGTACATATGTTTGCAGTTAGGAAGAACCCTACAAGTATCCCCATCTTTGAACTCTTCCAAGCATATAACGCAATCAGCGTGACACGATTTGATTTCTCCCTCAATCTTGTACTTAACAACGGTCCCGACCGTAATCGGTCTCGGAACTTCATCCGGCAACGTTGATCGGCTTCGCATGGCGCCATCAGCTGCCGCTACATATCTCGGCAACCTGTTTTCGGTATCCTCGTCGATATCCCGACAAAAACAATGGAGCAGCATCAAGATAAACACGACCGTGAAGTATAACACTACACCAAAACAGACTTTTAGTGGCGTTTTTTTGGGCCTTTAGCGGCGTTTTTAAGCGCCACTAATAGTACTCGCGGCGCTTTCAAAAGCGCCGCAAAAAACGCCGCTGTAGAAACCGCCGCAAAAATTAGTGGCGTTTTTTGCGAAAAAGCGCCGCTACAGGTCTAGGCTTTTAGCGGCGTTTTTTTAAAAAGCGCCGCTATAGGTAGGGGTTTTTAGCGGCGCTCTTTATAAAAACGCCGCTATAGGTAGGGGTTTTTAGCGGCGCTTTTTTAAAAAACGCCGCTATAGGTAGGGGTTTTTAGCGGCGCTTTTTTAAAAAACGCCGCTATAGGTAGGGGTTTTTAGCGGCGCTTTTTTAAAAAACGCCACTATAGGTAGGGGTTTTTAGCGGCGCTTTTTTAAAAAACGCCGCTATAGGTAGGGGTTTTTAGCGGCGCTTTTTTAAAAAAAGCCACTATAGGTCGGGGTTTTTAACGGCGCTTTTTTAAAAAACGCCGCTATAGGTAGGGGTTTTTAGCGGCGCTTTTTTAAAAAAGCGCCGCTATAGGTAGGGGTTTTTAGCGGCGCTTTAAAAAAAACGCCGCTATAGGTAGGGGTTTTTAGCGGCGCTCATAGAAAACGCCGCTAGTTTGCACAGATCTGCTGTGCACTTTTTCCCCAATATCCTACCCTCCCTGCAGTAAAAACCAGCCAAAAACAGCAACAATTGCATATAATTCCAACCCAATGCAGCAAATAAAACATTTAAATCTCAGTAAAAGCATTAAATCTAAACAAATACTTCAAATTTAATAAAAGATAATATTTATTAAAAAAAGGAATTATAATTCAAACAATTCTTACAATAATGTTAAACTGTAACAATGTTAAAAAAAAAATCTTACAATAAGAAAAGAAATGTCTAAGATGGCGGCCTCTGCGGCTGCTGCTTCAACAAATTCATCATAACCTGCAGCTGTAGCTGGAGTTCTTCATACTTTCTGTTCTGCTCTGCCTCCCGCGCTGCTGCCTCCGCTCTAAGTTGAGCAACATGCTCCGCCTCTCTCGCTGCTGCCTCCGCTCTAAGCTTAGAAATTTGTTCCGCCTCCCTCGCTGCTGCCTCCGCTCTAAGCTGAGAAATTTGCTCAGCTGTGCTCGCTTCCATCAGAGATATCTGGTCTTTCAATCTCTGAACTTCAGCACTAGATTGACTCCCGGAAGGCATGTATTGCCGGGAGCCGGATCCAAAATATTGCGTCGGAGTAACACCTGATCCTTGACATCGAACCCGACCATACCTTGTAAGACCCAAAACATTAGTGATAATTCTGTTATAAATATACTTAAGATTAACAAAACTATCAATCGAAGCAGTCGTACCTTTCGGGACCCAAAACATCAGTAATAATTCTGTTATCAATCTCGTCGAGATTAACAGAACTGTCAGACGAAGCAACCGCTTCATACTCCGCCTTCTTCTCCTTTAGTTTATCCTAATAAATCAATAAAAGAGTTAGAAACGAAATATATAATAAAAATGAATGGAACATAACTTAAAATTAGAAATTTAAAACTACAAACGATGAATTAAACCATTATAATTAGGCATTATAAATATTTAAAAAAAATCAACATTTATTAAATAAATATACCAAAATTTCTGCAGCCTTGGATGACATCGGAGATCCATCCTTCTTCCTATGCGTAATGTCAAAAAGTTGAAGCCGTCCAACTTTTTGACCTGACGAAACTTCCTACATTATAGCAGAAAAAATATAAGTTAATAGTATAAATCATTAATATTTGAAAGAAGTAATAAATTATAATACCTCAGCCTCAGCCACACAAGCAAAACTTCTGGAACCTGCCGTGTGCGTGAATTGTTGTTTCTGTCTGCTGCTTGTTCCAACTCGCTCACGGTCCTACATAATGGGATTTGAATTATTTATATAGTAAATACGATAAACTGAAAAATTTCTAAGACTTTGAAAGTACGTAATACCTCTCCTTTCTTTGAATTCCAGAATCTAACTTGATCTTCCCATTGGTACCTCAACATTCCCGGCGGGACATTTCGCAGTTTTTCGTCGAGGCTGATGTCTTTCTTAAAATATTGTTTTTTTAGGATGCTTTTATTGTCTCTCCATTTTTTACCCAACGTCTTCTTAATATAGTCATCGGAGACCTCTAAATCAAATCGACCCTGAATTTTTTTTAAAAAAGTTAATATAAATGAAGGTTAAATGAAAGTATTATAAATTACATTCACCTTCTATTACCTTAATATTTTCGAGAGCCTGATTTTTGTTGGCATCAGGCATGTGATGCCATGATTCATAGTTAATGGGCAACATATTCGAATTTCGTGCCATAACGCCCAAATAGCCTGCCAACAATCGAGCTTCAGATCCGATAGGCTGGCCATAATCGTTTCTCCTTACTATAACACGCTGGGCAGGCTGTAAGTCATATAATTCTGAAAGCAACGTACGTCCCCGAGCTCTGCGCGTCCCACCACCCTCAGCTGAAAAATGACATTATTATATTAAAATTGAAAAATGAATAAATAATAAAATTCAACATGCATGTAAAATAAACTTAACATTACTTTGGAATTCTCCATGCTCGTCATCTATGTCCGGCAGACTAGAAGATCCAACAACTGTATCCTGTCCACTATTTACGTCTGCTGAATTTGCAGTATAATTTCTAATATTTAAACCTCGTAATCGTCTTCTAGGCATTTTTTCTGCAATACACATAAAATAGTTCAAAATTTTAGTAACAAATAACAACAATAATAGGACATTTAAAATAGTTAAATTATATAACATGACCGACATGAAAATTATAATATTACATATAGAAATAAATCATTAAATCTTACTACATCATATTTCGTAAATATCTTCGTCCACATCCTGACGAACCCATTGAAATTGTTGACTAGTACTAGGGATATTTTCAGTTAAGTCTTGTTCTGGAAAAGGCAAAGTTTCTGATCTTTCGACTATGTCATCTCTACTTCCACTGCCAATGTCGAACAAGTCTCTAGGGGTGTTTCGAAGTACAACGTACCAACCCTCATCAGTTGGATCTTCGGAGTAAAAAACTTGTTTAACTTGAGAAGAAAACACATACGGCTCGTCCATCAGTTGTTCTCCGGTGTGAATCAATCGAGAGAAATTCACCATTGTAAAGCCATATTGATCGTTTTTAATTCCGCGAGCCGTATTCACATCAGCCCAATCACCTCGAAATAAGACAACTTTGCAATTGCCATAATAATCCAACTCAATGATGTCAGTAATAAGTCCGTAATACTCCAGATTCCCCTTGACCGGATTACTGTCCCTAGCACTAGCATAACTTGTAATCGAAGAATTAACAACAATTCCGCAATTTTGGGTTCTTCTCAATCTCTCGCGATACCTTGTATGAAATCTGTATCCGTTGATGAGAAAGCCATTATATCTTTTAACTATTCTGTTTGGACCTTGTGAAAGCCATTTAACGTCGTCATTTACTTCATTCCGGCTCCAAACCTATTGATGGAAAGTAAACCGAGTAATTATGAATGTTATGAGAGAACATTATGACTTGTCAATGAAAACTTAAATTACATACCATTTGGCTTAACCATTCATGGAATGTTTCTGTGAACAACTTATTAATTTCTCGTCGATTTAATCTTCGGGATCGTGAACGAGCTCTTAATATTTGTTTGTACTCACTGTACGGTAAAAAGGGTTTACCTTGTTAGAAGACAAATAAATTATAATTGATGAGTATTTATCAAATTCTAGAACTTACGTCCGAAATGGTTCCATTGAATTGTGATGAAAAAGAATGTATCGATGTGCTTGGACCACGATCTATCGTCTAATTCTACAATTTCGACTTTGCCGATCGGTTCTCCGAAACTCTGAAATAAATAAGTGTCGACCAAATTATGATCTGTGAGCCCAGCATTTCTACTTGGTCTGTTCATTCTTGTTTCAACATCTTCCAAATACCTCGAACAGAAAGTCATACATTCCTCTGCCAAGTAGCCCTCGGCAATTGATCCTTCCGGATAACGCTTATTGCGGCAGTATGACTTCAATTTGGAAAGGAACCTAAACACGGTATACAACATTAACAAAAATTGCAACTAAAGGCATTGAGCTGAATGAAGGAATATGTTGCAAATAAATTAAGACCTTTCAATGGGATACATCCATCGATAGAAAACGGGTCCACCAAGAAGTGCTTCACGCGGGAGATGAATTAACAAGTGCACCATAATAGTGAAGAAGGAAGGCGGGAAGATCTTCTCCAGATTGCATAAAGTCAATGCGGATCGATCTTGTAGTCTCTCAAGTTCTTGAACATTCAAAACTTTACCACAAATGCCTTTCATTATATTTGACAGTTCAATTATAGGAGCCGTCACCTTTTTCGACATACAACACCGCATAGCAACTGGCAGTAAGTCTTGTATCAAGATGTGATAGTCATGCGATTTTAAGCCATATAGTCTTCGATCCTTAAGACTCACACATCGCGAAATATTTGATGCATACGCATCCGGGACCTTTATATCCTTCAACACCGTACAGAACACTTCTTTCTCCGTCTTTGACATTGAAAAAATAGCAGGCGGCAACCGATATTTCATATTCGGAAGTTCTCGCGGATGAAGCTCACGCCGAATTCCCATGTGGACTAAATCAAGTCGACTCTGAAGATTATCTTTCGATTTTCCATCGATATTCAAAATAGTCCCAATGATGTTCTCGCAGACATTTTTCTCTATGTGCATGACATCAAGATTATGGCGTAAAATCTGATGCTTCCAATAAGGCAACTCGAAAAAAATACTTCTTTTTTTCCACAAGTCCGCCTCATGAGGATCATCCTCTTCAGCAGATTTATCATCAGATTCATCCCTAGATCTTCTATTTCTTTGCGGGTTAGCCGGTTGATTCACCTTCCCATAAATGAAATTCATATCTTTCAACATTGAGAATATTTCGGATCCACAGGTCTGCGGAGGAGCTGGTCTGAACTCTTGAGTACCATCAAACTGAGTACTCTGAAATCTAAATGTATGATTTTCCGGTAACCACCGGTGATGCCCCATGTACGAGAACTTCTTCCCATTATATAACCACTGCGAACATGTCTGTGCAGCACAACACGGACAAGCATAACGTCCCCTGGTACTCCAACCAGATAAATTAGCATAAGCCGGAAAGTCGTTAATAGTCCACATTAAAGCCGCACGTAAATTAAAGTTCTCTTTTCTCATTGCATGTCTGAACACCAGCCCATAGTTGTTTTAACTCCTCAACAAGTGGCTGCAAATAGACGTCAATATCATTCCCCGGCCCTTTCTCTCCAGGTATAATCATAGACAAGATAAAAGAAGATTGTTTCATGCAAACCCATGGAGGCAAATTGTAGGGAACAAGCACCACAGGCCAAGTACTGTACGTTGTGCTCATGAGTTTGTAAGGGTTAAATCCATCGGATGCTAGCCCAAGCCTCACACTCCGAGGATCGCTTGCAAAGCTTGGAAATTTTGAGTCAAACGATTTCCAAGCTAAAGAATCTGCGGGATGCCTTAACAACCCATCATCTGTTCGTCCATCCCGGTGCCACGTCATTGATTCGGCTGTCTTCGAGGACATGAAAAGCCGTTGAAGCCTTGGTATTAGCGGAAAATACCGCAAAATCTTAACTGGCTGCTTCTTTGACTGTGTATCGTGTTCATCCGCGTTACCGTCCTCTGTATTTCTATTAATCCAACGGGATTGGCCGCATACGTGACAGCACTGTTGGTTTATCCGGTCGCCCCAATACAACATGCAGTCATTTGGGCAACTGTGAATTTTGTTGTAGCCAAGGCCTAAATCCTTTATCAATTTCTTCATATCTTTGGAAGATTGAGGGATTTTTGCAAAAGGGAACATTTCTTGCAGAAACTCTAACAGCATTGTCAACGAGTTTCCGGTCCACCCCCCCAAACATTTCAAGTGAAAAAGACGAATACAGAATGATAGTTTGGAAAATTTTGAACCCTCATACAGTTCTTCGTTCATTTCACCAAGTAACGTGTAGAATCTTGCCGCTTCTTCATTTGGTTGTTCATCTGGTACACTTCTTCCCCATTCGGTGAAAGTATTTCCAAGGAAACTATGATCATCGGTTGCACCCAAGTCAGGTGGAAGCGACCCGAAACCATCACTACGCATATTAAAAGCATCCCGCAACATGTTTTCCATGTTATCGTCTCTAACATTCTGATTGAAAGCACTATGATGATACCCCTGATTCATCGATGAAGATGCTACACTAGGTGTACACTCTCCATGGAAAAACCATATTTTGTACCCCCGGACAAAGCCATCAACAACTAGATGTTCGTAGACCACTTCACGACAATGCCATAAACCATTGCAACACTTCTTACACGGGCAAAGAATCATATTCTCTTGGCTTGCATTTTGAAATGCGAAATTCAGAAAAGTTTCTACTCCATTTCGATAGCCGTTGCTTACCCTTGACAGTTTCATCCAACTCCTATCCATTTCGTTGTTGTTGAAGTCTAAAGTTGACAGTAATTTACACGGCTAAATTGTTAATTGACAAGAATTTGATTTTTAAAACAAAGATTTCTTTAAGCTTCATCATACATGGCATTGTAAGTATTATTTAAATTGCATGTATTATTCAAGATTCTTCGTACGTGGCATTGTTACACCTGGGGAGGATCCGTTATATCTTCCAGTGAGATATAAGGCAACCCGTCAGGTTTCCAGCCTATATACTTTGAATCTTATTATTATGTAAGTATTATTTAAATTGCATGTATTATTCAAGATTCTTCGTACGTGGCATTGTTACACCTGGGGAGGATCCGTTATATCTTCCAGTGAGATATAAGGCAACCCGTCAGGTTCCAGCCTATATACTTTGAATCTTATTATATGTAAGTTATGTATTATGTAAGTTTAATTTTTATGTTAGTATGTATTACGTATTATGTAAGTTAAATTAAAATTTCAAATCGAGAATCAGTATTATTATTATTATTATTATTATTACTACTTTAATCATTATTATTATTATTTGTTTACTATTACTTTAAGTATTATTATTACTTTAATTATTATTATTATTATTATTACTACTACTACTTAATCATCATTATTATTATTATATTACTTTAATTATTATTATTATTATTACTTTAATTATATTATTACTTTACTTATTATTATTACTATTACTTATTATTATTATTATTAC
>CM016621.1:11024265-11211816 GCA_005393395.2 Gossypium australe | reverse complement strand
ACAGACATTTCGGTTCCTTCGATCCCTGATAGGCCAATTCCAATCGTAGCTCGTATTGATGAGATTGAGAGATCTATAAGAAGTAATGGCTCAGGTCAGTTCATCAGTTCTGGTGGTTATCAGATGTTTGGTTATGAAAACAGTCATCATTCTGATTATAAGATGGGAGGGACAAGTTCAGGGTCTTCAATAGAAGTTCCTCGTAAACACAACTCAACATAATAAAGGACCATTGAGCTCTCCAATGGTGTTAGATACAATAGATTTACAATCAAGTAACATTCATTTTAAAGTCAATAGATATAAGGCATACAGTGGTCATTTCAGTTTGTAAGTACTTAAAAGGTGTACATACAGCAATTTTTTTTCTCTATCCAACATCAATTGATTTGTTCAAGAAATGGTGTATTGTGTTGTTTTTTTTTTTTTTTTTTTTAGAAATTCTTCTCTTCTTGGTCCAACTCTTCTATTGAGCTTCAAAGCTGACTTTCTTCATAGAAAGGGGAAGGAAAATTTCATCTTCAAAATAAAATAAAATAAAAGTTAATATATATTTAGCTCTAAATTAAATAATTAATTATTCTAGTTGGCATTGAACTTAAAAATTGTTAATAAGTTGTTACCTGTCGTGGAAATTTTCAACTTCTCAAAAAATCTTCGAAATATTGATCATAGATGGCGGACATATTCCTCTTAAAAGGTCTGTTATTGGACTTTGTCTTCCTCATCTGTCAGGTTTGTGTCAGGTTCATAAACCTTTTACCTATTCAACTCTTATATACAATAAGAAATGAATTCAATTCCCATCAATTGCAAAATTGTGAATTCGCAGGGTGGATGGAAGGTGTTCTCCCTTAAGAACATGGCACTATTCCCGAAGAAGGTAAGAGACGAAGTTCAAAATTTATTGAAGGGGTTTGTTGGCCCTCAACGAATGACACCTTTCTGTTAAAGAAATTTCTAATCACTTGAAAAAAAGGCTTTGAAGTATGGTTCAACAATGATTGATGGACTCCTCTTAACAGGTAAGGTGTTGAGCTTAGGTTCCATACTCAATATCAGCCTTGGATTTTGTATTTCGCCTTTACCAAAGAGCTGCATCTGGTTCACGAAGGGAAATGACTTCCATCCTGCAAACAAATTGACAAATTACATTGGTGGAGTTTTAACCCATATTCTATGACATATAGGAGTAGAATAGGTAAAAATGGGGTTGAACAAAAATCAGTAAATACTTTTTTAGTTTAGCAGCAATGTTATAATCATAAAAAACTTAAAAACTCCATCCTAAACAATCCTATTTGTCTTTCCAAATATAAAAATTGAAAAAAATTAATAAAATATTTTAAAAATATACGACACGTTATCTAATTGGTTTTTTTAATATACATGGAACGAGAAGCAGGTAAGTGAAAACAATTTTAGTATAAACTAAGTAGAAATAGCAGCCTAAAATATGCATTAATTCTATACAAAAATGAAATAAAATAAAAGGAACCAACTTTGAAGGAAATTGCCCACTGTGTTCCTCCGCCGTTTCTTGGTCTGCGCTATCCGGCTATTGCACATCATCTCATCTTCGAAACTTTTTCTTTTTCCAGTTTCCTTTAAAACTCTCAACGAAACTTAAAAACGTTAAAATCATAATTGCCTCTTTGAATTGCTATCTCTCATAATCAAGTTCCACCCCTATGTCCTTTCACTACTGTCTTCTCTTCTTCATAATCTCAACTTTCTTCCCAGTTGGCCTTGCTCAAAATGGCAGCTTACCATGTCCCTTGACCTTCGCCATCCTCCAACCCATACTTCCCACCACCTGGTCCCAACTCAACACCACTTTGGGCTGCATGGCCGTCCGCCAGGGTCTCCGCTTCGTTCTCTCCGACTACCTAAGACGCACTGGTTCATTTGTCCCTCCCTTAAACTCCTCCGAATCATGTTGGCAATCTTACCAATCGCTCATCCCAAACTTCAACATCCGTTCCTCGTGTGGTTTCGGAACCGCTTGGATCTCTCAAGGCTGTATGGATATAACCACGAAGGCTGATTTCGAAGCTTTAATCCCAAACGCTACCTTAACCGACGTGGTTTCTAACTGTAACCAGTCTTTGCGTGGTACCGCTTGTGCTTCGTGTACTAGCAGCTTGGCCGATTTGCTAGCTTTGTACTTGACCAACAGTTCGATTGCAAGCATCTCTGACTGTGTGGCATACCCGTCTATTTATGTAGGAGCTTCTGCTATTTACTTCGGAGCAACTGACACGGCCATTTGTTTATTTTCACTTGATATCCCTGTCCCTGATACCAGCAATGGTGAGGGTAAGAAACAAGGTGTTAATTTGGGCGTATTAATCAGTGTTGCTGTTGTTGGTCTAGCTGTTTTCATTGGTGGGCCTTGGTTTGTTTATAGAAAATATAGGGATTCAAGGAAGAAAAGGAGGGATCGAATTGGGAATCTTGAGACCGATTCTGGGTTGGATTCCATTAGTGAAACTATCGATTTTGTTAGGTTTACATTCGATGAGATTAAGAAAGCTACTGAGAATTTCTCTACAGATAACATTATAGGAAAGGAGGCTATGGCAATGTGTACAAAGGGTACTTACCTGATGGTTCTGAGGTAGCTTTTAAGAGGTTCAAGAACTGTTCTGCTGCCGGGGATGCTGAATTCGCTCACGAAGTCAAGGTTATTGCTAGTATTAGGCATGTCAACCTTGTTGCTTTGAGGGGGTATTGTACAGCCACGACACCATTAGAGGGTCATCAGAGGATAATTGTATGTGATTTGATGAAGAATGGGAGTTTGCATGATCATCTCTTTGGTTCCACTGAAGGGAGACTTACTTGGCCTGTACGTCAAAAGATTGCACTAGGGACAGCAAGGGGACTGGCTTACTTGCATTACGGGGCACAACCAGCAATCATTCATAGGGATATTAAAGCGAGTAATATACTTTTGGATGACATGTTTGAGGCTAAAGTAGCTGATTTCGGACTTGCCAAGTTTGCACTGGAAGGGATGACACATTTGAGCACTAGGGTTGCCGGAACAATGGGGTACATTGCCCCTGAGTATGCATTGTATGGCCAATTGACCGATAGGAGTGATGTGTATAGCTTTGGGGTAGTGCTTCTCGAGTTGTTGAGCGGAAAGAAGGCATTCACTAAGAGTGATGAGAACCAACCTTCTGTATTGGCTGATTGGGTGTGGTCGTTGGTGAAGAATGAGAAAGCTTTGGACATTATTGAAAGTGGCATGCCGGAGTTGGGGTCGCCGGAAGTTATGGAGAAATACGTGTTGATAGCGGTTCTTTGTTCTCACCCAGAGTTACAATGCAGGCCATCTATGGATCAGGTTGTGAAAATGTTGGAAACAGATATTTCGGTTCCCTCGATTCCTGATCGGTCAATTCCAGTTGTGACCATTGATGAGATTGACAGATCTATAAGGAATCGTGATTCTGGTTGTGAGAAAGGAAGGACAACTTCAGGCTCTAAATTAGAAGTTCCTCATAAGCTCAACTCAAAATAATAGGATCATTGAGCTCTCCAATGATGTTCCCTGTTTGGTTTAGACTTTTGCTTCGTGAGCTCAGAGTTAAATCTGATGGCATAAAGATACAATAGATTTACAATCAAGTTAGATTCAGTTGAATTCAATGAATATATAGGGCATACAGTAGTCACTTCAATTTGTAATAGCGTCTTGTTTTTTTCTCTGCTGCATGAATTGATATCTCGAAGAAATGGTGTTTTTTTCTTTTTGGAAATTGCTATCAGCCTTGGCATAGGATCTAGTCACAGGTCAAGATGAGCAAGAATTCTTGCTTTGACCTATGGTTACTCAAAGAGGCAGATTTTTGCTATGAGCCTCGTGCGTGAGTATAAGATATGGATATGCGTATACTGAGTGCATGCTCAATTATTTTTGCATATATTTAGAGTTCTTGAACGGTCATATCCCTGTACCCATATCTGGGCATACATGGACACAATAACTTCAAGAGATATAAAGATCCAGATCAACATATCAATAAATAAATGGAACAAGAAGAGAAAGAAGACACAAATGAAGCATCTTTCTGTTTAGATTATAAATATGATAGTAGTTTACATATAATTCCAGTTATAGCTTGTATGGCATTTCAATGCTCACAAGTATTTAGGAACTGATAAAATAAGACAAATTCTGTTTCTCAAAGCACATTGATAAGTCCATTGAAGACCAACCTTCAATTATTCCTACAAGTATCAAAGGGCTGCAAGCCATTAAGTATATAGAGATTCTTAAGCTAAGCTTATATAGTCACAATAACATTTTCTTCCAAAACATCAACAATGCTAGGGTTTCTTATAATCTTAGGTGGCTTATATTGACTAGCTGGAGTTCCATTCTCTATTGCTAGTTTTAGTAACCTATCAAAGCTACCACATTTCAAAACTGATAGTGATAAAGGGCTTATCTCACCTTTGTTCCTCTGTACCTTATAAATACTTCCTAAACTGTCTTCAAGAGCCGAACAACATTTTCTAAAGTTTGATTCCTGCAACTTGTCCTGTAAAATCATATCACAGTCTTTAACTTCAATAAAGATCTTCAATCTCTTAGGACTTGAACCGAAGTCAACGGAACTTGTAAACTCTAGAATCTCTATTGCCATGCCCATGGTATTTCTCAGTACAAGTTGAAAATTTTCCATGGCAGCCATCAGATCTCCCTCAGTCACTATCTCATATGAAGTTTTAGGAGCTCGCATCACAAACTCCAGCAAGGGAGATGAGTTGTAGAAACCAACAACTCTTACAATGTCACCTAGGCGATATCTATAAAACCCTCTATAAGTAGTCACAACTACTTCATACATCTTCCCTACTTCAACACCACAAACATCCACAGTTTCTTCACCAACAACATTGTTCTCAGCTAAATCAAATGGAAGGAACTCGAAATATGCAGCGGTTGGAAGCATAACAAATCTAGTCAAATCAGGTGGTTGCTTGATATCCAAGTTAATGGCCACGCAACACTCTGATGCAAAGTAATCCCCACCTACCAGGGGTACCTCCCCTGCATAGTACTTAAGCTTGGAATAGTACTGCTTCATACTCCCGGTCGTGACGCTTCTAATATATCGAACATTTGGCCATAATTTATTCAAAATCCCACCCCAATCCTTCTTTTCAAAAATCAATCTAATTCTATTTGACAAATCTGGTTGTGGTCCACCAAGAACCTCAACAACAGAATCCCTCATTCGAACATGGTTAATCACCGAACATGGGAACCCTTTTTCTATATCATCACATAGTTGCTTCCACTTGGATTCTAAGACCCTCATAGCTTTAATCAAACCTATGGCATATGGGACATGAATAGCATCTATAGAATCAGAATTTCTAAGACCACAGAGAAGGTGACAGTACATTTGGTGCTCAACATTTGATCCAAGAATCACTTCCATGGGGCTGCTGAGAGACATAAACAGAGAGCGGTTCGGATTACTGCTACTATGCAAAGGGAATGAAGAAGCTGCCATTACCTTGAAACCCCCTTTCGTTGTTGTAATGCTATCGGCATATATAAATGCTAGCCTCTTATTCACTTCGGGCCTTGGAGGAAAAAACCTAAAAATTGAAATAAAAAAAATCATCGAATTAACAAATGTCTTTGAATTGAAAAGAAGATCAAATCATAATTCACTTATTTAAATTTGAAAAAGAAAATTACTTCCGAATAACAGCGGCGCTTCCTTGATGAGCTATATGCGACGCCCCTTTTGAAAGCGTTGAATCAAAGTAAGGTATCAATTTAGGCTTCATTGAACTCGTTCCAGAACTACTCAAAAACAAAGAAGATTAAAAAGTCAAACATATTGAAATTTTTGTTGACTTCTAAAAGAAATAAGTAAGAGTAGAGTAGAGTAGATCAGCTACCTGTAAAAGAAGCAAACGAGAGGATCAACGGACAAGAGGTGGCGATGATCGTGATCATCATCACTGGTGCACTTGTCTCCGTCGGCTAATTGATTGATGTAATCAGCGTAGTCATCGTAGCAAGATAACGGCACGGAGCGTCTAAAAGTGGCGGCGTCGATCAGGAGATTGTGATCTCCGGCATTGGGGAGGTGGCGTTGGAGATAACGCACGCCGCGCTGGTGTTGGAGGATGGATCGGAGAGTCTCGGCCTGATGACGAGAGAAATCCTTCGTTGATTCCTCTAGTTGCTTCAACAACGCGTCGTCTGTCATCTTAAAGTGAGGCTAGTGGTACAGTTGATAACCGGGTTCACTTACTGGACAATTTGGTGGTGGCGATGGTAGCGGAAGACGGTGGCGGTAGAAACAGGCGGGTTGTTTAAAAAATAAAAAAGAGCAGGGATTTGACACGCGTTATGACTTTTGAAATTTTGGTACGAAGAAAATGAAAGAAAGATGCATTTGGATTTTCAATTTGGACAGCTAGATTTTAGCTTTAGTCAAAATGGATTCGGGTATTAAAATAATTTTTTAAAAAAATTTAGAGGAGTAAAAAAATATTTTAAGATATTGATATTTTTAAAGTTTATCTAAATATATTATTAAAAATAAATGATTTCTCAAATAAACTTTCCATACTTTTAATTTTTTAAATAATAAAATTAATAAACATTTAAAAATAATTAATTTATAATTCAAACTAATTTTAAATACTGTACTAGATTAATAGAATTAAAAAAATTAAACCTTTAAATTTTAATTAGATATTAAAAAAAATATTTTAAATATATATTACTATAGCAAGTTTTGAAGCAATTATAGAATTCAATCCCTCAAAAAATAAAAAACTATTTTTAATTATTTATTGTAAATACTGTTTACAAAATTGATTTTTCTAACAGAATAAAAATATATTAGATAGATAGCTTTAAAAATATAGTGTTTTAAATGAGAAAAAATGATTTAATTTCTTTACCATTATATTTATAATATAAATAAATCTTAAAACAAAATAATTTAATATATTTTAATTAATACATACAATTAGCATATATAGCATTTTAGATTGTTATGATAAAGATATTAGATCGGTTCGAAAATTTACATACATAACAAATATAATTATATCGATAAATTCAACGGTTAAATTGTTAAAATATTAATCGTACAAAAAGATACAAAATATTATAAGTGAATCCCTTCTCTTATTTTAAATATAATATTTTTTTCCCCAATAATTAACTGACTTCACTTACCAAAAGTCGATTAACATCAAAGTCCATCAATTGATTTTTGAAAAAAATTGGTTAATTAAATTAAAGGAAAAGTTAACCTAATCAGGCGAAAAAACTGATTGCAATTAGACCTGATCACAAGTCAGGGCAGGTCGATGTGAAATTTTAGGCTTGAGCCCAACCCGACCCGAAAAATGGACTTAAAACTTTGTCCAAGCTCGACTTGAATAAAAAATGTTAAATCCGAGCCTAACCCAACATGCATTAAAAATTTTTATATTATTTTTATATAAAATGAATTTAAAAAATATAATATATCAAATACACTAAAAACATTAAAATAAATATTTCCTGATAAATTAAAATACATTAAAAAAAGTTTTATACTTAAATAAAATTAAAATAGTTGCAACTTAGCAAACAAATGCCTCTAAAATAGTAGCAAAATTAGCAATAAAATAAAAGTTATACAATATTCAAATATTAATAATAAAATAATAGCAATATAATAGTAAAATGATAGCAAAATAACAAAAAAATGGCAACGGCAACAGAAATTTTTTTCAGGCCAATTCAGGTTGGACCGAGCTCAGACCAAAAATATTATCGAGGCCTGGCCCATTTAGAAAATGAGTCTTATTTTTTGTCTAAACCCTCTGTAACATCCAGAAAATGGGCTTATGCATAATTGCTTAATTGAATGTGAAAGCATGTCTTTGTGTGTATGAATGTGTTTATATGAATGGTTGTGAACCTAAGAATAATAGGAAATGCCTTAGAAAATATTAAGTTTTAAGTTTTAAAAGGAAGCTAAGTTGATAGGGCCTTAAAAGCATGAATTAAATAAACAAAAGTCAATTGGAGATGACAATATGCATGGACGGCAATGAGATGATGAGCAAACTTTGTCTTTTGTGAATCATGTTGGATGGCATAGAACTTGGAGAAAGAATAAAATATGGGGGCATAGGGAAACATGCTTAAACTCGTGTGAGTGGCTTAGAATAAATAAATGTGTATGGCACCAAGGCATGGGTGAGTGCATGGACGGCATAGCACATTGGGATAGGAATAATTTAATCAAACATATGGCACTTACAAGGGCATGTGGCAAAAGACTATAGTGGGATGAATCATAAAACACTTAAGGCATGTGAAATATTAAAAGAAAAATGGAGCATGAATGGCTAGTGGGTATGGACGGCAAGAGAGAGGAATTTAATTTAAAAACATATGGGATATGGGGGTTTGACCATCCTTGAATTAATTAATGACATGATGAAGACAAATATGAAGGCATTTGTAAAGTGGAATAAATTAGTCAAACAACAAACCTTGGTGGAGCTTAGCATGGACGGCCATGAAGGATGAGTGGAAGCACGGCTAAGTGGATTTGTTGGCATGAATAAAATAATAGAACTAATTATTATTAGAAGGATATGGGACGGCAACAAATTGGAGATGGAAATTTTAATTGTTGAAACTTTTGGCTACCTATCCTTGGCCTATAAATACGTGATGTTTTCCATTTGTAAGGAACTTTTGGAATTTGAATGAAAGAAGAATTTATTTTGGTATTTTCGACATCTTCAAGACAAGAGATAAGTTTTCGGGATTTGAGAATCGTAAGCCGATTACAAGGAAGAGGGAGTACAACGTTTCGGGATTGGATTAGTAAGCAAATCGGCACCAAGGTAAGAATTTGATTACATTAATCCTTTGGGATTTGGTGTTATAGCCGAATGGGTTGTTGCTAACATATTAGAGATGGCCGAATATAGGAGTTAAAGATCTAAAGCGATAGATCGGGTTTCGGGATTTCAGTGAACTTGCTAAGTAAATCAGGTATGTACTCCATACTAGATCTTGATAGATTTACGGCTTTAATTTACTATATATGTTATTATGAATGTGTAAAAATATGGCTAAGGTACCATGCGATGGTACAAAGTACTCAGGTACGTTTTCCTACTCCTACTAGGATTATAATTTGATCTGTTATGCCACATATATGAAACTATAAGAACGTGAAATAAAGCTTTATATTACATGATATGTATGACATAGGGCATATGGGTAAATTTGGAAAGGGGAAGTGATCTGGAGGTTTATACCTCGATATCTGAATATGGTGGCCTCGGTCATATTATCTGAATGTGGTGTCACATGGCACAAAATATTTTATCTAGTGGCTATGCCACAAAATTATAAGGACGATGAGCACGTCGACTGCAGCGACTGCCTTCGATGGTGTGTAGCGGATGGAGGGTTGACTTAGTAGTCCCCACGGTGTGCAGGTTGGTACGGGTGATGTGTAGTAGATGATAACTAGGCTTGGGTTTGGGAATGCATCATTAATTGTAATTGTGATATGTTTGTATATGACTTAATATGCCTGAATCATTAAGACCTAGTATTGAATGTACACATTGAGTCTATTTGACTCACCCCGTTGTGAGAATATTTTTCAGGTGATTGACCGGGTCGGCAGGAGCTTAGTGGTGGCCATGCTCAGCACGAATTTTTTTTTTTTTTTGGACATTTATTTTATTTAAGTACTTTAAATTTTATTTTGGGTTGTTTTTGATGTAATAAGGCCATAGTACGAACTATTTTATGCATGCATGTCATTTACTTCAGTACGATAAAATTTTTATCAATCCAAATGTCTTTTTAATAATAAAAGCAAAGTTTTAATAAACCCCTGATTTCAAAACTAACAAAGTTTTCAATTGAACCCAATGTGAACAAATTTTTCTTCAAAACCATTCGAATATTTCCTAAGTAACAAACAGATTTTCAAATGTTTTCTCGAGGAACATACCAAATCGGGTCGAGGCCCGTGGGCCGGGTTTGGGGTGTTTCACCCTCCCACTTTTTGAGTGGGCCTTCAAGTTTGGACAAGTGACATGACCTATGATCATGTCTAATTGCAATGACAAAAAATATATATTATTAAAATTTAAATTTAAATTGCTTTCCTTTCAAGAACTATGTACATTACGCATATAAATCCCAAACCAAATATAACCCAATAAAAATATCATGGAACCTCTGTATTGATAGTTAGATTACATTTTGTCCCATTTACTCAAAATTGGACAAATTAGTCACTATACATTAGATTAAAGAGCAAATTGATCATTTCAATTAAAAATTCCATCAATTTTTGCTGTTAAAAACTGGTATTTGTACGTTAGCATGAGGTACACATGACATGCCACGGGCAACAGTCTAATTTTTTTGTCAACCAGACCAATTTTTAATAATATAAATTGATGATATTTTAAAAGAAAGGACCAAATTGCTCTTTAATATAATGTACAGGAATTAATTTGCCCATTTTCTAAATAGAATGGGCAAAATGCAATCTTACTCCTAGTATAAGAACCTACATGATAATTTTACCAATATAACCCTATAGTTTCTATTTCAAAATTATTTAGAGCAAAGTATAAATTTCCCGTCATGTATGTGTTTTCCATATGCTTTTTGATGGAGAACGGTCTGCTGTAATCTTCACGACTCTCTGTTTCGGTTGTTGCCGTCGCTTCCTGCTGCCATTTTCTTTGACATTTTCATCTGTTTTTACTACGTCGACTTTCACTATGTGATGATCTGAAGTCCCTTTTGAAGACAATACCGAATACGAACCCGGAACGAATTTGTACGGCGAATTCGGAGATGCTAGTATGTAATCAACCCGAGTACCGTACTTGCAGGTCCCTTGCACACCTGCAAGCATAGAAAAAAATAAAACCATGCTCGCATGACTTTCACTGAGAATTTTAATCAAACAGTTGGTGGGGTTATTTTTTTACTTTGTCCTTTGGCAATCACGACGACGGGCTCACATTCCCCTGCGAAATCCTTGGCATCAGTGTACTGTTTATTCTTTAGGTATTTCATTACTTCAACCTTTGGTGTTGGTTTACCAATTTCTTCATAGTACTGTAAAATATAAAGTACATTTATGGATACGTTGCTTTCGGAATTGGGAATTAAAATAGATAAACTACACTAATAGTTACTTAACTATGAAAAAGTAACGACATTGTCATTCATATAAGAAAAGTTATAAAAGTTTTAACCAACTCTTCAATTTTATCTTTTTTTATCACCAATTCGCTAACACTAGTAGCTTTTAAATTCAACATAATAGCAACTTTAACCCTCAACATCCATAAATTATGTCAATTTAATCATGAATCTAAAAAAATTAATCCTCAACATTTATACATTGTGCAATTTGTTATTTTTGTTGCAATTTTGTTTTTCTTTGTGACATTAAAGTTTAATTTTAAAAGAATGAGAAAAAATGAAAAAAATAAAAATTATTATCTTGGATTTTTGAGTGTTAGCATTTTTTTATATTTTCAAACAAATTTAGTTAATAGATTTGTTTTTTTAGCTTTTTAGGTGAAATAGAAACACACACACAAAAAAAAAAAGTAAAACTACAAAAAAGACTAAATTATACAATGTGTAAATGTTAAGGGTTAGATTTTTTTAATTAAGACTAAATCGACACAATGTATAAACATTGAGGGTTAAAATTGTTATTATACCAATTCTAAAAACTATCATCAGCCGATGATGAAAAAAAGACAAAATTGAATAGTGAGGTGACAAAGAAAAAAATTTACTAATATTTAGGTGACTACTAATATAGTGTACCGATTAAAATATAACGGGGCTCCATGGATATTTACCTTCACAATATCAGTCCATCTCTCTGTGGAGTAATCTGTTTCCTCCAAGGAATTGAGGCCTCCAGCTAAAATGTGTGGACCATCGTCGGATTGAATTATTTCGTTTATCTGTTTCATGCGCCAGTTCTCGTCGAGATGATCGAGCTGAGTGCAGTGGAAGTCGATTTCACCTGTGTGGGGCACATCAATGGTTGCTTTTAGGACATTCCTGTCGTCAATTATTCCAAGGGAATCATTAGCACAAGTTTTTAGTTCCTTAGATACATCAAAACCCAAACTCAGAAGCTTGATTTAATCATAAAAAAAAAAAAATCAATAATTTGAATCTCTCCAACTAGAAATGGTTCAAATCTAAAATAATTTATACTTGAAATGACTCAAAATAATTTGAATTGAGTATTTAACCTAAATAACCAAACCCAAATAATCTGAGTGTTAAACTTGAATGACAAAACTAAAATTATTTAGACTCAAAAAATCCACAAATCCAAATTATCTAAACAAAAAAAAAAAGAGTTAAACCCAAAATAATTGAACTAGAAATGATATGAACTCGAATTACTCAAAAATTTTAAAATCCAAAATGATTGATCCAAATTGACACGACCTAAAACCATTTTATTTCTTTCAATTGACATGTCTAGTTTAATGTCATGGTTGAACATTTCTTCCCCAATAATTAGAAAAAGCTAGCCACCCGTTTAGGTAATAAGTTAATATAATTTTTGGCCATTGAACCTAATAAGTAAATCTATACATGGGTCAGGCTTGAATAAGATAGATCTGACCCAAATTGTTAAAAGTTAAATTTAATTATAAACATATACTTTTAAAATTTTTGAACAGTAAAATGAACTTTTTAGAATTTTTTTAGAACCGAGCCTTGATTTGTCAACCCGACTCATGGACACCTCTACTAGCAACTAACAATATATTTTTTTATCCATTTAACTTGAAACAAAGTCAACTTTGATACTTAAACTTGAATATTTAAATGTGTGATAACGTGACACTCTTATCAAATTAGAGAATTAAACATGCAATCTAGCATGGACTACAAAGGCATTGCTTATAGCTATTAGTAAAGAAATTTCAAATAAAGTAATTTTTCCATTATCTTGTTTGCAAGCTTTTTGAAGAAACATGGATAAATTGTAGTGTTTCATTAATTCATCTAAATATAGATATGCCAGCAATACATTTTACCTAACTTTTAATTTGATATACATTCAAATCATGATTTTGTTTTCCATTGAAACAAACAGAAAATAGAAGTTGGAAAAAGCTTGTAGCACTATCTTTTTCTCCAGTTTAAGTAATGTTAACAACTATCATTCACTATTCATCATTGTCAAAATTCTATAATTTCCCACAAGAAAAGAAAAAAGACACATAGCTAAAAACTATGTGTTTGGTTAAATGCTATTTTCTTTACTAACTTTATCCACAAAGTCCACATAACCATTGATGTTGAGTGTCTATTTAGTTTTTTTCTTTTTCTTTTTCTTTTTCTTTTTTAAATATTCATATTCGATAGAGGTATGAGGATATGTCACTCAAAAATAAGGTGACAAAGGGTAGGGTGTGACTAGAGCGAAATCAAAAAATTTTTCTAATTAAATTAAAATTTTATAAAACTTAAAAGCATCAAAAATGAAATTTTACATTTTAAAAGGATCGGCTCTATGATCCCCTCCCTCAGGGATTGCATTTAGGTGTGACGATTTTTTATTTGACTAATTTTTATACTTACACCTGACCGTTAAAAATGGATAATCCTTGACTCTTACTTTACTCACCTTGAAATATTAAATTAATATTTATAAAATTAAATAAAATCTTAGGTTATGACAAACAATATGAATGAAAAAAACTTAGGTAAAAGATATATTTATAAAAAAAGTGTATATTAAAACTTTTGGTTTAAATAATTAAGTTAGAAGTTTTGAAGATGATGTATCTTTATGTTCAATTCCCATTACAGTAATATTTTATTAAAAATATCTTCATATTAAAATTTATTGCTTTCAACTTGATATCCGTAACACCAATTCATTAAAATCTTAAATAATAGATATATTATAAAATTTTATAATAAAAAAAATCTAATTAAAATATAAAAATTAGTCTTATAAAAGTTCAAAAAAATTTAATTAAAAATATAAAATTAGTTATAAAGTAAATGAGGGGTATTTTGAGTAGGTCAAAATTCAATCTCAACTTAAAACTCAAAAAATTTAATTAAAAACAACCCACTAAGTTCACTTTTTTTCAAAAGGCTTCCAAATTCATATATGCATTCGACGCTCTCGAGCCCAACTAACGTAGGGTTAACTATTACTTGCAGTGATAAGACTTCAATTATCGGAAGATAGGTAGGAAAGTTAGCCCAAATGAGAAGAAAAAGAAAAAAAGTAGAAAATTCTGGGAAAAGAAAAGGAAAATAGGTTGGAACTGCAAAACAATGTGGTAATTTTCTTATAAATTTTTTCCCTTTTGGGTAAATGGGAAAATATCAGAAAAAAAAATAAATTAGTGTATAAAAGATGAAGGAAGTGGGTGCAAGTCCTTTTGTTCTGTCAAAACAATATACAGCTGTTTACGAAAGATAATTGTTTGGAAGTACATGGTTATGCAATGACGATGAAGACGAAAAAGAAAGAGTTGAAGTTTTTACTTTAAAATTATTTGATACTTGATTTGGCAGAGTTCAAGGTACCATTCTTGACTAAAATGATTTGGATGTTGGTTAGTTTTATATAAGTCATTTTAAATACAATTATTTTTTAATTTTAAAATTTCCAACTTATTTTGAGTTAAAATTTTCGAGTTTAGGATAATTTAGAATTTGAATTGTTTCGAGTTTTAATTATTTTTGAGTTAAAGTTGGGTAATATTGTTTATGATTAATTTAGGTTAAGTGAAATTTATATTTCGACTAATCAAATTAAAATTTCAAGTTTGAATCAAGATTCTTAATAAATGATATGTTGGAAAGTTTTATGCAACTTTGTTAAAGATTTCGAACTCAAACATAAGTCTACACAGTGTTATTATCCTCGAGAGTTTGTCTCCCTACTCAATCAAGAACTAAAGTACTTGAAGGATCGACATCTTTTAGCCCATGTGGTAGTATACTTGCCCAGCAGTGCCCTATAGATTATAAAGTATGGGTCCAAACCCAACCAATGGTAAGTGAGACATTCTTATTATGTGAACCCACCACCGTTGTTTCTTTAAGCACTCGAGTTTAAAGTAAAAATCATTATATAATAACTCAACATTTACAAAAGTGATTAAATAAAGGTTTTTCACATAATTCAACTTAATTTATAGTAAAAATTAAGTGAATGTTAGACTTGTCCAAAAGTTCAGTAGTCCGCTCAATTCGATAGGCTTGGGCCAAGAATTTTTCACCTCGAATGAGCTCAAATTCATTTTAAATAATAAAAACTATTTTTAAATACTTTATAAATTTTGAATAGTAAAAGGAGTTTTTTTAATAAGTCGACCTGAAAGCAAAAGTTTGAACTTTAAAATTTTTTTGGAACCGAAAACTTTCAAAAAATTTTTGATACTTATTTAATCATTTTGAAAGGTTTAACTCTTGTGCGAACATATTTAAAAAGTTGAACCAATTTAAATATTTAACTATTCCTTAAATACTATTCAAAGGGTGAATAAAAAAATAAAAATAAAAATTGAAAACATTTAAAGACGGTGAAGTAAAAGAAAAATTACTGACCTGAAATCTGCGTCATCAAATATCTTCTGCACTTTCCACCGCTTAATCGGCCACTTCGAAAGCACGGCGTTGCCGTACTCCGGCGCCCAACTCTCGGCAAACACGTAGTTCATCCCCAAAGCAGCTGCTAAATCCGACAAAGGTCTCATCCCTTTCTCTTCCTCCGCTTTCACATCTTGCAAACCCAATATATCTGCGTCCAATTCTTTCAACACTTCCAACACCGTTTTCCTACTTTTATAACCTTCCCAATCATCGACCCAGTTCCCCAAATCCGTCGAAAAACTTACCGGAGCTTTACAACGACGGCGACCACCACCCTCCTTTTCATTTTCCGAGAAGCTCAATTGCCGGTTCCTCAGCAACGAAATCTCATTGTCCGGTAAATTAATCGACACCCTCAGCTTAGATTTCACGAATTTTTGTTGTTTCATGAGATTATCGTTTTCGTTCATGGAATTTGGGTGTAAGGGGGATTGTTTTAGTATACCCTTTGGCCGGTGATCGTTTGTAGACTTTGTAAAACCTTCATTATCGTAGTCAAAACTCGAAGATTTATCTGGTTTTGGCATTGCAGGTGCCATTGAAAACATGGCGGCATTGAAAGTAGCTATACGAATTGGCCTCGCCGACGCCGAGTTTAAAACACCCGATTCGCCATTTTGGTGAATTTGCGAACCCCCATTCACGATCGTATCATCGTGAGGTTTGGTGTAGACTTTAATGACGATTTTGGAATTTGAACGGCAACGAACCGGCCATCGGAGACGAGGGAAAAGGCCTTTGATTCTTTTGTTGAGGATTTTGAGCATAGTGGAGAAATGGGTTTTGAACACAATGGGTTCTAAAGCTGTTGATGATTGCATGAGAAATTGAAAACAGGGAAAAATAACGATGATGAAATGAAATGGAAATTGAAAGCTATTTTTGTAGAGTTAGAACACTGGTTAGAGGTGTAAGAGAGGAAGGAGTCTTGCTGGAAAGGGTTTGGTGACACTTTGGTAAACACAAGGAAAGGGTTGAATTTTTAAAGATTCTAAATTCTAAATTTTATAACTCGAGTTGAGTGATAAAGATGTTCGATGTTCGGATCTCAAAATCGAATCTTGTGATTAATTGAATAAATCAATCCAACTTATTAAACTAAGAATTTATGGTCTAACTGATAGTATAAAATTGGATATAGATAAGATTATTTGTGAATCAGTAAAAAATCGATGACTAAACTACTTTATAATTTTATTGATTTAGTTATTATTAAATCAATAATTGAATCAATCAAACTAAAAGTTAATTCGAATTTTAGAGCCGATTTAAAATAAATAAATTTTAAAGAATATAAATTTGATGAAAGATTATGGAAAGGCAATCTTTTTTGAAAGGAAAATTTGTGGGAGATTAAGATAATGGGAAAAAGCTAACAATTCCAACTAATATGCATTTAATTATTGATACTAAGTCTTTAATTAAGATTCTTATCCTGCTTACAAAATTCCCATGCAGTTTCCTTAGTGGAGCCTACTATATTTGAACTCATAGATCAAGTATTGGCAAATCCAAACAAGATTGAGTTGGTGTGGGGTTAGTTTTGTTGATTTCCTCCCAAATTTAATTCCATGAAAAAATAATTTAAATTTAAAAACAAACTTAAAATAAGTAATGTGTCGATTAAGTCTTAGTTTGTGGGTTCGAGTGCTTTAAAGTACATTTTCCTCCTGTTTATGGATTGGGAGAGCGATTAGTAGTTCTAAGCCTCTAACAATATTTCCCGTTCATATGATGTTTCATCTTATTTCATTACTCCATACAAAATAAGGATAGAGCAAATTAATGGTATTTTCTATTTGCACCGGTTGCATCAATCGAAAACTCTCATCCCCTTCTCTTTTACAGATCATTTTTTTTATGAAACAATTTTAAATGTCATGAATCTATGAACCAAAATCCAAACAACTTTTTTCTCCAATCTAGGTATGTTCTACTCATCGATGAATATTAAACCACAATACCGATTGTCGAATTGTCGCTTAGAGATTGCTAGCTAGAGGTGTTCATGGGCCGGGCCGGGCCGGGTTCGGGTCAGGCTCAACTAAAAATTTAGGCCCATTCATCGGGCTCGGGCCGGGCCGAGCCAAAAAATGGGCTTAAAATTTTTCCCAAGCCCGACCCATATAAAAATGCTAAAGCCCGGCCAGGCCCGGCCGTATTAAATTTTTATATTATTTTATATAATTTTTAATATATATAATACATCAAAAATACTAAAAAAATCAAAATAAATATTTCCCAACAAATTGAAAATAAATTTTAAAAAAATATGTAGACTTAAATAACACTAAGATAGATATAACTTAACAAGCAAATACCTCTAAAATAATAATAAAATTAACAAATGCCTTTAAAATAATAACAAAATTAACAATAAAATAAGTTTTATACAATATTTAATCAATAACAACAAAATAGTAGCAATATAACAGTAATATGGTAGCAAAATAGGGAGAAAACAACAAGAAAATAACATTTTAAAAAAAAAAGAAAATAGCATATTTTTTGTCATTTAGTGAATTCGGGCCGGGCCGGGCTGAGCCTGGGCCAAAAATACCTTACCCGAGGCCCGACCCATTTTTTAAACAGGCTTTATTTTTTGTCCAAGCCCATTTTTTGGGCTTATATTTTTGCCCAAACCCTCCCAAATTTCGGTCGGGCCTTCGGGCCTGGCTGGGCCGCCCGGCTCATGAACACCTCTATTGCTAGCTGGACTTAAAAAAAAAAAAAAACTTAACAGCCCAATAACTTAAATAAAAACTATCAAATAGTTCAATGTCTATTTTGTGACTTTTTAAAGTTGAGTGATCAAAACTTAAACATATTAGTAGTTTAATTACATCAAATGTAGTTTACATAAAAATAAAAATAAAAATAAAAAGAGAATAAGAAGCTTCCATTTTTGGGTCCAAAGTACAGCTTGTCAAGATCAAAGGAAAATTAAATTTGGCTTAATAGAGAATCTTGGTTTTTAGGTGTTTTTTGGCTTAGAATTTCAGTGTGTTCATATTTACAAGCTTAAATTGCGTGTATCTTTAAATGATTTGTTTACAAAGGTAAAATTTTATTATTAGTCCCTATATTATATGCAAGTTTTGAATTTTGTTATTTTATTATAATTTGGTTAATTTTTTTGTTTCCGAACTTTTTGAATTTTAAAATTTTAAAAAATCTACTATTAATCTTGTACTATGCATAAATTGTGAATTTAGTCCTTATTATTTAGTTCGATTATTTTTAGTCCTTATTTAAACAATAATCATTAATCTCATTTACTAAAATGACATGCTTTATATGAGTATTAAACGGAAACAACAAGAAACATGGTATTATACATGTGAGAATATGTTTATTGTACAAAATTTAGAAATAATAAATTTAATGCCAGTTAAATTCAATTTAGTGCATGTCCCACGCGTAAGTTGTTAATTCCGTCCCTATATTTTAGTTTGATCATTTTTAATCCCTATAATTTTTTAATTTTAGAAATTTTCTTTTTTGACCAAACGGTAGTTGTTACATTCATTACGTTATGCTATTCCCAAAACTTGACACAACAAGCATATTATTATATATGTAATGTCATGTCAGCTTGTTGTTTCTATATATTACTCTCAGAAAAGCAAGTTCATGGATTTAACAAACTGTCATTTGCATCTAACACTGAAATATTGAAATCGAAAAGTATATGACTAAAAATGATCCAAATGGAGACCATGAATTAAATCTACAGTTTTACATACATAAAAGGACTAATAGCAAGATCTATCCAATCGAATTTAAAAGGCTTAAAATTTCAAAATTCTAAAAAAAAATAAAAAAATACATGAACTAAGTTTAAAATTAACCAAATTATCATAGACTAAATCAATTATTTACGCAAAATATAGACACCAAAAGTAAAATTTGACCATTTAACACTTACTAATTAAGTCACAGCTGGAATTTTAAATTTTAAAAAAAATACATCCACAGAAAATAATGTGCATAGACATCATGCAACATGATAAATAATGACAAGACACATATTCATTAAATTAAACAAAAAAATATAAAGAGTAATAATGATTTTATTTAAACATATTTAAAAAAATAATTTAAAATTTTAAAATTTATTTATAATCAATTCAGCTAGAAATAGTAGAATCATGGTAGGTCCCACGCCTGCATCGCACAGGTATAAACATAAAAGAAGATAGCAGAAGAGAATTGTGAGGGGACAAAAGGGCATCCACTAAATGTATGGTTATAAAAAAGATTAAATAAATATAGTTGTACAAGGGTTAGGTGGAAAATGATTTGTATTTAAAACAATATTAAATATGTGGGTCTACTTCAGATTAGCATTTTCAAGGAAGATGCCACAACCTTCAGTTTTCTAATTTTTGTTTCTTAGGACACAATATCTTACCAATATTGCCTTTCTTCTGTAATTTATAAATAATATAATTATATCAATATAAATTACAGAGCCACAAATCCAGTTACAATGAACAATTGTACTAGACAAAGCCCCAAAAAGCAAATAAATTAAATCTTTATGATAGGAAAAAAAAAAGCATCTAAATTAAAAATAAACAAGAGATCCCAACATGTTATGACGATTTTCTCAATTTTTAGACAGTTCCTTACTCTCGTGGTAATAGACTCCCAAACATAATCAAATTCCTCTAAAAAGACTCAATAAATCATAAATCACCCAACAGTTAATTAGAAAACAAGTCACCACAAACACACATTCACCCAAACATTATTCTCATATTGACTCTACACTACAATTTAATAAAAATAATATGAAACTTCACATCATCCTCAATTTACCTACTTTTTTTTTTGTGGACAAAATATTAAACCTCAAAACTCAATAAATGTTCACACATAGCATCTTCCACATGGGCCATCTTTTAGCTACTCACCCCTTATTGCAGTAGCACTTTGACAACAATTATTGAGATTTTTATAATTGGGTCAATTCATTATATATATGTGCCTCTTAGTCACTTCTTAGTAAGGTCAATTCATATACATATAGACATGGTCCAAAGGATTATTATATATTCAAAAAATATAGTTTAAAGGAAAAAAGGAAAATGCTATTTGCCAAGGTATACCCATTCTCTATCAAGTGGAAATATATATATCATCTATATGTATGAATAGATCATCCTTGTATTAAAAATAGGCAGATGTTACAAAAGAATATACTCCCTTTCAACATATATTTTTCTTTTGTTGTTTTTAAACTGATATGGTACAAATTATGTACACAATCCCTCCCAAGAAACCATTTCTACTCTTTAATATTAAGCAATGGTGCTTTTCTTTTAGACCACCCGTGAAGGACAAAGTTCAAATATAGCAAGAACCTGAATTGAAGTTCCATTTCATGGCTGTGTTGTTCATGTTTAGAGCAGTTTAGCATTTAGCATTTTCTCCAACATGGAAATCGAAGAGACTATGACCGCCATAAAGCTTCTTGGCCACCGAAGAAGAAGCACAAACCAATTTTCGATTGATTCCGGTATGTCCGTATGTTTTACTCAGCTTGCTTCATGAATACCTGTGAAAACTCTTGCAGCCGAAAGTGCATCAGTGATGGTGACTAGTCAGGTTTAGTGTACTCAAGTAGCATGTGCGGTGATCTGTAAATCTTCACTAGGGTCCAGTAAAGGACCTCTTCGACTCCAAGCTCACCCTCTGCTCTCGCAGCATATATATCCTCACAAATGGCTATCAACCTATATCAAAACCGGATAAACGGGTGTAGGTGAAATAAGAAATGAATGTAAGTGTTCTCCGTGCTTTCGTCCTTTAGCCTTTGGCATACGGAATTCTACTATAAAATTTTCTCATAAGGATGCATATATATATATGTACGCGTATATATATTACCTGTCACAGGAAGGCAGGTTTTCATACGGTATTCTCATTCTTAGGTCTGAGCATTGAAGCCTGATAAACCGGCCAACAGCGAGTACAAAAGTTATGTAAAGACCCCAAATGCTGAATTTGCTTAGTGTGTCTCCAAGAATACCCTCTGTTGAAGTATTGCAATATTAATCACGTGGACAAAGAAAATCATAAAAAGTTACTATCGAAATAAATATACAACAAAAAATAGTTTTCGAGAACTGACGTGGTGGAGTTTCTTCGGATACTACAATGGCCATTGGTCCTGTGAAACCTCCACAGTGAACCATATCAGATGAATTGATAATATGGAAGGACCACCACTCGAAAGTTGCTCGATTGATAACAAGATCTGCACTCACTAAACTGACTGAATTTACCTGTAGAATTTGGTTTCAAGTCAATGATATATTATCAATGGCAAAAATCGCAAACAGTAGTTAACAATGTATCATGGAAACAAAACGCGAATGAAAAGTGCTGTATACCTCTTGCTCAAAAGTTCTGACTTCACCAGAACCGGTAACACGGAAGTATCTTGAATAAAGATTGTATACCCTAAAGCCATTTGCAGAACCATTGAAAACCTTTTGAACATCAGATCGATCGGGAAGATCCTTAGGATCTAGAGTTTTTTCATATTTCACAACTTCCTTGCCTTTTGGCCGATCCCTTGAAAGCAGCCAAGTAGATGTGATACCCATGTCCATATCCCAGTCAAGGGACTGAATAAATCTTCTCTGAACCACGTCGGGAACGAGCCACAAAGTACTCGCATCTGCTTGGCAGCATATCAATTGTATATCATTCTTATTGTAAGTGTCCAAATAATTTAGGGGATCTAGATTAGCATCAGTATTGAGCTTATCCCATGGGATCTTTTCACAGAGGGTAGTATGATACAAGGTCAACCTTCCACCAATGGTACTGATGTCTATTTGAAAAGTTGCATCTTTGATGGGGTTTGCAATATTTGTCGGATTGCCACTGCTGTACATCTGGCAGAACCAAAGCAAAACAAAGTTATTGATGGATCGAGTTATAGAATGCTTCTTCCACCTAATCACAAGTAACAATATACCTAGACACTCATAGGTGTACATGACTTATGATAAAAACATTAACGATGCCTGCAGGCCCACAAGTAACAATATACATTTTCCTAATCTTCACAATAGCAATCTACAAATTACAAAATCCCATTTCCCGACAAAAATACATGCACACAAGATATTAGTGGCAAATACATCCAAGAACATGGAGTTGTTTTATAATGCTTCAAGCAGAAAGTTGCCAACTCAAGTGTTTGCTTTACATATTCAGTGGTCCTGGACACCTAGAATATGCAGACACATGACTCACCATCCACATGGAAAATTACAAAGGAAACAGGTCCTAGCATACTAGGAATGAGAAAGAATAAGAAAATGCCAATAATCAAATGGAATCCCTTCTGAGAAAAGTTTCTCAAATGGTTTTTAGGTAATAAGTACTAGAAATCGAAAAACATATTGTGCAAATAGTAGATCTGGTTAACGGTTATGAAGTCTCTTACCAGCATAGGAGCCCAGATAACACAAATTAAGATAAAGAACAGACATATCCCATTGCAGCACTTGGTCATTTTTGTTTGCTTTTCTCCTTGTTTGTGCTGAGCTCTATTCAACAAAGCATCGCATTTGACGAGGTACAGGCTTGCATTTATGTCTTCCAGCTAAGGAAAAATGTGACATGTCAGTTCTAAAAATCAACAAGAAACAATTCAATCAAAGAGTCCCTGCTTACTGAAAATCAAAACAACTATTCTTTATAAATAATAGTAATAATAATAAAAGAAACTCTGGACTTACTTTGAGCCAGTCATACATGGTCAAAGATGTTGTTGTGCATGACCAGTCAAGTACACATCGTAATTCATAAAGAAATGGCAGAGCCCTATAAAGTCTATAGCTTAAGTAATTAATTCGTGAGACCTCACTGGTCAAAAACTGTCGAAACAAGGTGCTTTTATGAGGAATCCCATGTCGGATTTGTACAGCCTGAAGGGCTAGAGAAACTGCTTTAGCAAGAAATATAGCACGCAGTACTAGCCGTGCAGCATGCTGGTCGGAAGGTTCCATTCGCCAAGCATACTGTGTAATCGAATATGTGAAGAGAACAAAATTGAAAAGGTAGAAAACAACTTTTGCTGTTGCGAATGAACAGAGATAAAGTATTCGATCAACAACAATCAAGAAAAAAATGATCTGCAAAAAAGAATATGACCCAGTTAGGATTTGATCACAGCATATCTAGCCTATAGTAGCCCAAGTAAGAATGCAAAGAAATGACAACTAAGCCACTAGAAATAGTCGAGCAAAGTTAAGAAGAGAAATAAGAAATAAACTTACAATTAAGATAGTTACATATTCTATAGGAAATTGATCTTCTAGCGGATAAACATCAAGAAATTCACTCTTGTTCTTTATGACAGACTGGTAGAACATTGCAACTAGGAAAAACACAGTCAGATCAGCAACAAATATGTAAGCATACAGATCAAATTCCCTTTTTCCACCACCAATTACAGAGAGTATTTGGTATGGGAATCCCGTTGCTTCAACAAGCCCAGCACGCTGTGCCTCAAGAATTTCTTTTGCCACATCAGCTGCTGGAGTTAGTGACTTGTACCAATCTGCTGAGGTACATCCTGTCAAGGGAGATGCATACACCACCTCAAAAACAATCAGAGCCACATTTGGGCTTTCTCGACTTCTTTCAATGCTTTGAACCTGGACCCTACTAGCAAATGGACAATTACTAGGCATTGTTTGAGTACATCTCTCATCATGAACTAGCCTGAGCAGTTGGTTCATTCCAGACTCAACCCTTTCTGGCTGAATCCCATCCTCTGGCCACAAATGAACATCCACCGAAACTTGAATAAAGTAAGGAGGAGTTTCCGCTCCCTGTATCAATGATTTCCAGTACCAGAAGAAGCTTCTAATTACCAGTTTCGCCGTATTTATTACAAATTGGAACAACTCTGATACCCTTTCACTCCAGCTATAGTTCACAAGAACCTCTTTTCTATAAAGAGAACTCCTCCTATGGGAGTTATAGTCAGTAGAGGGCATCCATTCACCATCTTTTGCACTTATAGAGCTTTGTAAGAGGGTAAATAAGTAAACAAGAAATAGAGGCAACGAACTCACAACAAATGACGATTTGATTTCACGAGCAGGAAATCCTATTTCACGGAGCAGGTCTGACATGATACTCAATCCACAATGCTGGATTACAATTTGATACAGATACTGAAGCAACATATAAACTTCCGTGTAAATCAGCATGACAACCCAGAAGATATAAGTCGGACCTGTATTCACACATAGAGCATACAAGAAAAGAGCTGCAAGATACACCATAGAGAGCAAACTGAAGTTCCATAGAAAGACGAGGACAAACAAACAGTAACACACAACATCGATATTAGACCACATCTGGGACCATATATGCCGAAAGATCCGCCCCACCTGCAAACTCGTAGCATCAGAACTTTTATCAGATTGCAGAGAAGACGAACGGTTCAAATGGATGTTCTGCATCTTTTGGCCCTCCATCTCATCAAAGGCCTCATCCTCGACAGATGAATGCTCATTCATATCGGAATCTTCAGGTGCAATGTTTAAGAAATTTACAAGGTTATTAACTGCCTGATTTCCAATAGACTGTACCTGGGAAACGCCATCACCGAGGAGGTGTACTGCAGAAATCAAAGGATGCTCCTTTGCTTGGTTTTTCCTACTTCTCTCTGAATCTAAAAAAGCACTATCAGCATCAGATTCAATTTCAGTGATCTCACAAGGTGCATATTCCATTGAATTCTTTGGAGATTTCACAACTTCAGGATTTTCTGCTTTCATATACGCAGCATATGTATGTGTTTCAGGGGGGAACACTGAATCTTGATTATTAACTTGTTCTTGCTTCCAAAGAGAGCTTTCCTCTTTGTCAAGAGGCCCAACATCCCTATTTGAAGTAAGAGAAGTCCTCCTCCTCCGTAGGCCTTCATCGTCAGGAGAGACATCACCAAAAGTTGCAACAGAATTCATGCTATGGAGCTTTATTTGCAAGTTAAGCATCTCAGATTTCATCTTCTCCACTTGCAAGTTGCGTTGATGTTTCTTCTCCTCAGCTTCACGAATCTGTTGCAACTGTGCAGTTTTCCAAGCAGCTTTTTTCTCTTGCTCACGTACAATGGCACCAATTTGCTCCGCTTCAAGGTATCGTGACACATAATCAGACTCGTGGGAGGAAAACATATATGACTGAAGTGATACCAACATAAATATGACAATCTCAACAAGTGCGGATCTGGCAGTAATTCGAAACCCATAGTCATACTTGTAAAATCCAATGACTTCATATATGTAGCTCACAGTATTGCACTTTCCAGAACTAAACTCCCCCACGAAAGGTGATTGATAGGCAAGAGAAAGAACGATCACCACAAAGTTGTAGATACGCAAGAACTTGAATATTTTATTCTTTTTCTTGAGAATTTCAAGCCTCATCCGGAAAAAAACAAGAGCAAAACCAAGATAACCCAGGTGCAGAATATCATACTCAAGAGTTCCGGTAATCAAAATCAATACAAGGACCAGGTCCAATAGATGGCAATAACAATAAAGCCTTACATAGTCAAGAAAGGTCCACATGCTTTTGGTTTCAAAAGAGAGATCTCGCCAAACAAATGAATTTTTACGTTGAGACAACATTTGCCGATATGTTGATGAACCTGAGAAATCAGACAAGTGATCTGCACGAAGCTTAAAACATGCCAGCAGAAAGACCAAGAAATAGCTAATAAGCATTCGGGGATCATCAATGATCAGTCCTGCAGGAAAAGGAGAAATTAACAGCAGATTAATTTGAACCTCCATCATAGGCCAAAATTAAATAATGAATTGATAGATAACTACGAACCACTGACAGGAATAGACAAACTCTTCCAAGCATAAGCTAATTTAAGCTAAGTTAGAAAACAGTCTAAAATTGTTCAAATGCCCGTGTCAAATATACCAGACTTCTTGTAGAAAGAAAAAGGATAAAACATGGCAAAGTGACATAGACGAAAATGCTAAAATAAGAATCATTAAGTCAATTTTCTTCTCCCAGTCAAAAGCAAAGTATAATAATTTGTGCAGTGCTTATCTCCCCTATTTAAGCAATAAGCAGATCCAGAGATTAATACCCAGCCAACAGCTCCTGCAATACTGAAAATATGAAGCCGAGCTTTTCCAGCAGTCATGGCAACGGATGTCAGACTGACTTGGCTTATTTTGATTCAGAGGGAACATACTCTTCCAGATGGCAAAATACTCGAGGATGAGAACAGAAGCAAACAAGAAGACAAGAACTGGCCATAATTTACGAATAATCTGCCGATTCAAAAGAATACAAACAGCAAGCACTGCAATATATAGCATAGAGATGGCATTCAACAAAGCAAAACTTGCGAGAAGCAAAGCAATCATGTTAATCTCCAGGCCATAAAGGCTAAACATGTTCTCTATCCAGAATTTCAAATATATTTTTAAGAGAGCCTTCTGTGTTTCAAATCTCTCTTTCCTTAATGCAAGGATTCGCTTCTTGTTCCACTTATGACTCTCCTTGGTGCTTCCCCAGAAATATCCAAATGAAAATTTTCTCACACCATTAACCTCAGAACCTCCTGCTGCTTTGGAGGACCCATGATGAGGTGCTTGAGAAAAAGCACTGCTCAAAGATGACCATGAATTGCTTGCTGCTCTGTCTTGTCTTATAGGTTCTGTCCCAACACTAGAAGATGGCTTATCTTCCCCATTAGACATGTAGCCATTGGTGTAGTTATCCTCTGCTGGTAAAAACAAAGGACAGGGCTCTTCCCATTTGCCTTTGTTTGAAATACCACTTGGCATATTATCCAACCAACGGAAGACATTGTACTGAAGGATGCATGCAGCAATTACCAGAACCTTTCCTCTCAAGCCCGATTCTATACCCCAAAATCCTGGCTCATATGCACGAATACCCAAAAAGAGCGACAAATCAGAATGCTTTTGCCCTGGAAACATTTCAGCTTGTTTACCCCACATCTGAAAAAGATACTCTGATGTAACCAGAAATCCTGTATAAACTAAGAATGATTTGGATGGGATTTGAGAAGCTTTAGGTAAAGTTGAACATATGACAAGGCCAAGTAGATACAAAAATCCAAAAGCACATATTGGAGATAAAGATGCATAGAATAATGAGACAAACAGGACCTTCTGGCTGTGCCAAATCAGAAACCGCTTGGCAAAGCCAAGTATCCCAGAACCTAAAGGATTGGGATGGTAAGTTCTGTTGTACTTGCTCTGCCTCCTTTCATAGCTATAAAGTTGCATCACAATTAGAACAGCTAGAGATTGCCAAATATTATCCAACAATGAAGCTTCAGGATCATAACCCAAATAAAAATAGAGATTTATAAACCCAGAGAGCCAAATCTTAAAGCTGGTAAAACTGCTTAAGCTATATATAATAATGAACACCATAATTGCATATATTTTTAATGGAAACCATAGGCGCCTTTTAGTTCTCTCAACAAGTTGTCTTCCAATAATCCAAACAAGGAGAAGGAAGATGTATCCAAATGATATATAGTTGGGTGTCACCATGTATACTGTAAGAAGAATAGTCAGCAAAGCAATGTAGGTTCCACATGATCGATATATTGATAAAAACTTCTGCCCAATTTCGCTAAGGAATGATGCTATCCTTCTCTCTGAATAACATTAAAACAAACAAGTAAAAAAATGCTGTCAATAGAAGTTTAGCGGTAGAAGCAGTAATGGAAATACTGATAGACAAATGAGTAACAGAAACAAAATATTATAATAAACAAAATGGCTCAGATACAGCTATCTTGAACATTCCTAGAAGTCCATATTCATCAGAAAGCAGACATCTCATTGTGGCCTAAGGTCAGGCTAAGAACCAGCTCTAAAATAATCAAAAAGTATTTACAATCATGTCTAGATCCATAAAGCCTGCACATCATAGCAGGATGATACCAACTTGTTCTAGGTTTAGTTTGCTAGCATGAAATTTATTAAATGGTTCTTTACCTAGAATGCAAGTACAGACATAAAAACAGTCAATTTTACTACCAAGTTTCCCATACCTGATGAACATAACATTTCGACATTCATTTAAAATAAGCTAAAATATAGGACTACCTATCAAAATAATTTTAGCATTTGCAACTAATAGTGGAAAACCAAACTTTTTTTTATAGGTATTTTCTTTTTCAATTTTAACAGCCAAATTTGGACAGAAATTTTGACATGCATAGAGATTATACCATAAGAAGGATTATCATGGTAGTAGGAGGCGCTTGGAGATGCATAGACTGACAAGAGGACAGACTTGTTCAGACCAGCTCTCAAGATGCTAAATCCAACAGGAGGGCTAGGGGTGTGCTGCACAATTGCTGAGAATGAAAATAGCATCTCAAACCCATGGTTATGGACTGCACAGAAGCAAGCAAGCAAAGCTATTTCCAGAAAGTTCAAAGAACTGTTATGTTTATTGAGACCTACATCAATTCAGAGAAGATTGTTTAGTTTCTTTCTCTTTCCAGGGCAAGGGTAGTTCATTAATAGCCATAATCATGACATATAAATGAAATTAGATAACCCAAAGCAAATACATACCCAACTGCGACATGATTTCCAAAACAATGGAGCCTTTTTGCTCCAAAGCATTAGAGATCAAATCGATCTGAAGAAGGTACAATAATGCAAAGTGAGCTTCACAAAGAAGAATCAGAGACTGGCGAATCTTTCTGCTGATGTTGTGGCTCAAAAGATAGATCAAAAAGAAAACCACTGAAGCAGAGGAGAAACACATAAAGCCAATTAGAAACTGCTATGGATAAACTTGCAGTAATAATACAAATTTGCAGTTGCTTATGTGAATTGTACAAGAACATTGGACAAAAATCCTTATGCTAAAGGAAAATTTATAATTATACTTAACTAAGAACTAAAGCCGACAAGGTTTAATAGAACATACAATAGACAGCATGGATTAATCCGGGTTTCATTGCTATGATAAATATCAGTGCAAGCATGATAGCTCGAGAACATTTGCGCAGTCCCCATGCAATTGTAGCCACAATGAACACCTTGGTCTCTCCATCCACTGCAAACAAAGGACACGAAGAAGCAATTATATAGATTAAAAAGTAAAATTACCACCCTTTTGTACCCAATATCCGTAAATGATCTTAAAATAGATAAGAGAAGCAGTCTAAAGCAATGCCAGAGTAGTAGATATAAGAGAAAATAATGCGTTTTATGTGCTGTCAGAAGACAGAAAATCAAAATTAAATCTTAAAGATATCTTAAAATTAAAAACTAACTCTTCAAGCTCACTGTTGTAAGATAGAAATCTAACTTGCTAAATGCACAATCCTAGAAATAATTCCCTTCTCAGGATTTCTAAAGATATATTCCAAAGCCGACCTGATGACAGTCCTCAAAATGCAGATGCCAAGAAAGAAGTCTGTAGCACTCAGAATATAAAATTCATACCTTCCACAGCAGAGTTGTTCGATGATAGAGCGTCCTCATCAGATAAATAGAGGAAAACAGAATTATTTACAAGATTCCCCAAAGCAACCAAAATTCCAAGACAAAATTGTGCAAGCAAAAAAAATCCAGGTATGGGATAATGCCAAAACCCAACCATCTCCCAAATTTCCATATCCTGCATAATCCCATATGTTGATGAAAACGTAAGAAAAAAGAAATCTGAACCATTTGAATTTATGAAATGATGAATTTGCAAAAGAGAGGAGTACCTTCCCAAAATTCCTATTCAAGAAAGCAAATGCCACATTGAATATATAGGTGCTTACAGCCCACAAAAGAATGAAGACAAGGAGAAGCCCATTTAACCGGTGCAAACGGAACAGGGAAGGAAAAGCATACACAATGTAGCCAACATATGCAAGTAGCCCAAAAGCACATATACTTGCAAAGTGGAAACTCCAAAAGGAAAGAGCAAACAAGGATACCTGTCAAAATTTCCACAGACAATTTACATATATATCTTAATATTGATAAAATTAGAGAAAGACCCATAAGATTATAGCAACATTTAGTTAAAAGGTAGCAATCATACTGGAAAACCGTAAGTGAAAAAGTTGATGGTAAAAGTCCGGAAAGCTGTCCCTCGTAGTAAAACATTGGTATGCCTTACACCAGATCTGGAGAATTAGAATAACTCATTACAGAACTCAAAATAACCTATCAGTTAAAGAATAGACCCTTTTGTTTTCTAAGAAATAAAAGCACAAGCATAAATGATACATGAACATCTTATACAGTGTGCTAGATCCAAAACAAACATGATGGTGAAAAGAAAAAGTTAATTAAAATGAGTGCTCATAATTAAAATAATTCTGCAAAGGAACAAATTGAATCAGTAATTTGATCATGTTCGGTATCCTCTCACTACTGCTTTCTTTCAGGATAGCTCTATTAAACATAGAAAAGCATGATCAAAATAGTAAAGTGTAGATAAATACACTTAGGTTAAGAATAAGAGAAATTTCCAGGATATAGCAGTATAAATAGTTATTTGGATAAACTATTTCCACATTATAGGTGCAAGAAATGAATTAAATCCATGGATAAATCAAGTATCCTAGAGTTTGCAACTTATGGTGTGTGTAATATTTTGCCTCTTTTTAAGAATTAAAAGCATATAACAAGGGAAGAATCAGAAATAATATAAATAGGTATGTTACCTTGATTCACGAATGAAGAATGAATGCTTTGAAGGAAGTAGTTGCTCTGTCAAGCTACTTTCCCGCGTGGACATGATAAAATCCATTTCCTCCAAATCACATTTAACGTAGGATAGCTGCAGTACAAGACAAGAATATTTAAATAGAAGAAACAGACACCAAGACGAAAGCAGTACAGAAATATTTTAAAAACCAAAAGAACACAACACATAAATAAATAAGATATTTTCAAAATATTGCCATATTATGTCTTACAAGTAATCCAAAACTTCAGGTATTGCTAAACAAAACTTAATGACGACCATAAATAAATTCACAATAGACATGTACTAAGCATATACAAAGAGCTGCTCTAATCTTGTTCTCAATTATATTATTTCCTTACAATTAATTTAACTTGTTCAAAACTATTAAGAACATATATTATATAAATATGTGGTTTCCAACTAGGAAGCTCCCAAATTTTCAACTGCAATTTCACTGAGCAAATTGAATAAAAATTGCACCCAGAATGGCAAAAATGTCATCAATCTCCAAAGTCTAGTTTGCAACTAAATAGTTCATATCTGTCCCGGAAAATTTTCTTATAGAAAGAAAACACTTCAAACCATCTTAAATTAGTAATATGGGGAAAAGACTATTAGATGGACAAATGTCAGACACAGGAAAGACTCAAATGAAGTCAATTTCATTATATAAGATTCTAGGAAGAGGGAAGAGTGTATTGCATTTCATTTAAAGGTTCAGCTAAAATCTTTAAACAGAATCAGACCTATAGTAATAAAACTAGTACATACCATGATGTAAAAAAGTACAAGAGAAACAGAAGAGCAAATTTCAGTCCACTCAGATGTTGAACATATTTTGAATAGACCAACAAAATCAGCTATCCACTGTAACATACTTGAGAACTCTATAGGGAGTTGATACACATAAAACATGAAAATGCTGAAGCCTGCATAAAACTGGAGAGCCTTCCACAACCTTGACAAAAATGAAACAGAACATAAGCTACTAAAAACATTAACCAATGATAAAATCAAATTCATTGACAAAGAAAATGAAATAGAACAATGTACAAAGAGTCAAGAAGCAATCACCTGAAGAGTCCTAGAAAATTGCTAGTCAAAGACCAATCCACTAGCCCAATACAGCTTCCAATGAAAAATGGCAGAGAAATCCATGAGGGATGGCTAATTCCCACAACCAGCTGAATAGCAGGTAGAAGCAAACAGGAAGCAACTTTAAGATGGGAACCTTTCATGAAATAAACAATGGAAATAATTTTATATCAGTTTCAATTTAAACATGACTACCTGAGGTAACAAGTAAATTAAAAAAGTCAATTAAAATTTTAAGTTCAGAAGCTGAAGCAGAATAAAGATTAAGAAAGAAATGTTTAAGATGGTTTTAACTTTTCTTTCTTTTTCTATAGTGTCCGAGGCCAACAAAAGTACCAACTTATTGTCAACGGCATAGACTTAATGGGAATTGAAATTTATATATAAAAGTTATAAAGCTGACTGCAATGCAGATAAGCAACACGATCATTTCAGTTGGCTAACCAGCGAAATAGCAAACTACCAGGCATACACATTATATGTTATTAATGTAGTCTGTGCATACATTGGATATTACTAAGTTGGCAAGGATACAACTCAATTACAGTAGAGCCATACTGCATGAAATACAAAGCATTTGTTCGCAGAGACAACTCAACTGTCTGTTCTGTTACCACATGAAAACCCTTGACTAGATTGACAAGAACTCTAAATTGAATATGAGGCAAAATAATGCTTAGAAGTTCTAGTAGCTAACTTATAAGCTTTAAGTAGGCTACAGAGATCAATAATTTCACCTCCAATCCACAAGGCCCCAAAGATCACAAGAGAAATATTCCACTGGTAAAACATGTGCTATCATTGACACAAAATGAGAAGAGAATAACAAGGCTTCACTGCTGCTTTAGAAGAGGGACAATTGGGGGAAGAGTGTTGAACTTGATTTAATTCATTTAACAAAGTGAATAAAATCAGCTCTAGTTCATATCCTCTGCATGCAATGAGTTAATCCTAAAACATGCATATAAGATTGCTAAATGGATCCTGTTTTGGGTGGGGAGAGTACATAGTGCAACAATATCACTACATCAAAAACAATTAGAAAAATAAGGAAATACTTACAAACCTAATTGTTCAACAACTGTTAAGAAATGACCCCAACAAGTATACCGCCACGGAACAAGACCAAATCTGTTCCCATGTATATCAAGCAATGCAACTACTAGCACTAGAAGTTGTGTAACCAAGAAATAGATCACAGTGGGAGATCTCCAAGACTGGATTCTGCAAAAGCATAGCCAAAGGGACAAACTGTCAAAATATGCAGAGACTGAAGGAGCAGAAGAATTAAAGAAAACAAAATATATCCTTACATCATAAAACCCATTAGCTTGAGCCACCAAGCATCTCTTACACTCTGTTTATAGCCTTCAACAGCCCATATAAGAAGATATGCAACTTGTGAAAGAAAAACAAGTAGGGAAAAGATGATAACAGGCCACAGTAACAAATATTTCCTCCTGAAACGAAATCCTACAAGAAAGTAATCCCATGTTACTTTATAAGAAATGAAAACAACTTCAAATAAAACCATTAACATAACAATAATAGAAAAAGAAGTTAAACTTAAAAAAAATGCAAGAAGTCAAGAAATATCATAAACCCCTCTTCTAATTTTCTTATAGACTCGGGGTTATGTAACATTAAAGACTGCTGAATTCTACAATAAGCACTTAGCAAAGTTCATCAGATACGTGCAGCAAAATCTAAAGCACCAACCAGATAAAAGTAGAAAGAAAAAACAATGAACAACTGAGACCCTGCTGAATTAAGGAAAATTAGAACTACAGAACTGCAAAGATAAATCTTCATCACTTACCTATTTTAGGTGCAGTATACTGAATGAGAAGGAAAGCGATCAAATCAACAAGAGAGATCAAACTCCAATTGAGCAATGAAGCTTCAAGAAAGACAGAACAGGTAAAAACTATTAATTAATTGATGGCAGAGCATATATGTATTTGTATATGCATACACACGACAAAAAAATGCAGTTTCAAACAGTAACTCATAAAAGAAATAAATGATCTCAACATCAGTAGAGAATTTTTCTTGCTGGGAGTCTTCTATGTAGAGCATTCTGTAAGTTATCCATTTACAGGTCTCTCAACTTATAAAATTTAAAAATTTAAAATTAACACTCTATGGCACTCTGCTAAAACCGTGCCTCGAAGCTCATAAACAAACCAACCTGTCCCTCACCAAAAAGAATACCAATGAAGTTTTCACTTTTCAAGTGACTTTTAACTGCAAAATCCCTTCTACCCTTCTCACCTTATCAGGTTCCAAAATAACAAAGACTGGATGATGTCCTGTGTCACAAGCTAATTTTAAACTAGGTTCAGGTACCCAGGAATTAGATTTTTACAGTCTCAAAAACTTGAAACTTACAATTGATACTGGTCTAGTTCAAGAATGACCCCTTAAAGTGAATTTTCCAAACAATATATGAAAAGAACAGAAGGTTGCATATAAATGCAAAGACTAGTGTTCCTATCATGAACTCATGAGCAGTAAACAAAATCCTTACTCTTAAACAGCAGCTTGGATGATATTAAAAAAAAAAAAAAGAGGAGGGGTCATTTAGACTCTCCTCAACTTCCTAAGACACCCCCTTATGGAATTCGGACTTGGTTATTTCTCTATGGGACATAGCATAGCTCAAATTATACTAATAAACACGAGCACTCTAAGACATAGCTCAAACAATGCATAGATAAAGAAGATTCCAACAGACAACCAACACCACTAAATGAATTTCTAATTAAAAAAAGGGGGGAAATGAAGCAAAAAAGAAAGAAACCCGGAGTCTTTATATAAATTTATAAGGGATGAAATTAAAAGTAAAGAGTATTAAGAAACAAAGCATACCTGTGAGAAGCAGCAAAGGCAAAGCAAACCCAGTTAGAAAACTCCCCATGAGATTAGCACTTGAATTCCACCAAAAAACCAGATCGATTCACAGCAAAAACACAGAATCTGTTCATGGGTTTTCGTTTTCCATTAAAATCAACGAAAACCCATTTCACATCAAATCAAAAATTTCCTCCTAAGCAAACGAAAAGAGGAAATTTTTTACTTGAAACCCCCAAGAATGGAAGTTCGGTCACGTGTTTTTCAGCAAAAGAGGGAATAAATTAATAAAAATAAAAACGAAATTAGCTATGGGTTTTATTAAGTACAAAACCAAATTCGTCAAAATCTGATGTCTTGAGATATGTATTAAGGAATTAAAATAACAATTAGGTTGATTTTATATTATGAACATAAAAAATGATTTTTTTTATAAAAGGAAAATATGGCTTTTACTTGATATTCTAGAATATTATATAACTCAAGATTTTTCTTTTTACCCGCGCAATGTTGCGGAGGAAAATATCTTTCTACCATATTTATGGATTTATTTATTTATTTTGGTACATATAATTAGAGTCAAAAATTTTAAAATTCTCATATCACCAACTTATTTAATTAAATTAAATAAATTATTAAAATTTTATAAAATATTAAAAATTTGGTTTGTGTTTGAATTAATTGATTTATATTAATTTCTGGATTTATTGATCCAATTACTTTTTTTGAATTGATATCTTAATCGATCTCGATTCGATCCGTCAATTTATTTAATTCGATTTAAATAATTTCAATAAGACTAAATGAATATAAAATTTAGAGGATAAATAAAAATGATAAATATTGTATATGTATAAATGAAGGATTAAAAAAATCAAGCAATGAAATATGAAAATCAAAGCGCTGGTTTTGATAAAAAGGTTATCAAAATAAAAATGAAAAGAAGTTTGAAAATTTATATTTTAGTCATTCTTTCATTAAATCATTAATAGAATGTTAATGTGACCCTCTTTTTAATGAGATAAGAACAAGTTTAGCATTTATCACTTTAGCTCTATTTTTTATCACTTTGGTATTTAGTTAAATTGTTATTTTTACGAAAATTTTTATTGTACCATTAAGACTATTATGTTGGCATTGTTAAAGTTTTAATAGTTCAATCAATTTTTTATCAACAAATAAGAAGTAATTTGATAAATTTTGAAAGGTTGAATTAAAATGATTAAAAAATTAAGACCAAAATGGCAAAAGAGATAAATATATTGAGCTATTTGTCGTTATACCAAAATTTTATTCAAGGTTAACAAAATCCATAAATAATTATCGAAAATTAAATAAAAGCTATAAAATCATATCAATTGCTAAAAAGTTACACAAAAAAAGTTTACCAAATTCAAACAAATGTTATCGATACCATATTAAGATTATATCATCATGCGAATTCTGCAAAATAGTTTACAAATTGTTCTAGTTCAAACATGATACCATATTAAGATTATATCATCATGCGAATTCTGCAAAATAGTTTACAAATTGTTCTAGTTCAAACATCCTTAAGGAAGCCTTACAAATATTGATCATCTTTGGGCACCACATAACCTTTATGTAGTAGTTGATCTTGGAATTAAGTTTTGGGGGTCTAAGTAAAATTTTTAAATATTTAAGAGTTTAATAATATTTTTCCAAAAAAAAATTGGGGGTTTAATTAAAATTTTGTGAAATTAATGAAAAACTCAAAAAAAATTAGAAGAGCTTAATTAAAAATTTCAAATAAATTAAAATACATAACGAAAATTTTCAATACACAAATGAAAATAAAAATTTTTAAAAACTTTGGAGGTCAAAACTCCCTTAGCCTCCATAACGGTCCGCCAACGCCTTTATGGTTCATCAGTTCACTATTTGGAAGAGTAAGATGTATAACGTGCTCATTAAATTCATACTGAACACTTATATTATAATCATTTATCAATGGTTACAAATATTGAAAATCAAGACCAATTAACCATATTGAACTAAGATTCTTCGGGCTTCATTAAGTTGACATTTTTGGTCATTCTTTCCTTTGTTTTCTTGATATATATATCGGATATTTCATTGATATTCAACCCCAAACCTGTAAGCACTAGTCTCGAATCATCAGGTCGGACCAGTGTTGTCGGTTTCGCCGTGGCAAATCCATTGCCTGCCTCTCCACTGGCTACAGGGATGATGATCTTTGGGTGGCCTATACCATTTCGCAATGAATTCTCCTCCTTACCCGAGGGGTCAGGGACCGACAAACCGAACTTGTCAACGGTAGGCTGATCATCCAACTCTTCTGTTTGCTTAAACAAAATCTTAACTGTAGGATCTGAACCATCATCCTTGGCTTGGCTTGCCAGCGGTTCTTGTACTTCATTGCTAGCAAATTCACCTAGTGACCCTTTACCAGTTGAGCCCTGAGCCATGGTGTGACCCAAGCTTAACCATTTTAAGCCTTTATGAATGAAGTTGAAGAGCCTATGGCAAATGCCAAATGGCTGATCATCGTTTCCCTTCTCCTTCATTGCCTTGGCTGAATATAAGCGGAAAAGAATCGCTATTTGAATGATTCTAAACTTGGAGTTCAAAGAATGAAAGAAAGAATGAGATTTTCCATGGAAGGGAGGGATGTAATTTAATGGATTCTTGGAATAAGGGGGGAATTTGTACTTTCCTTGAAGTCAAATTTTATTCCAAAACAGCAACAAGAAACTTCGAGGGGAATTGGTGATTGGTGAATGTAGTTGATGGAGAGATTAAGATACCATGTGAACTGAAGCTTCTTCATTTTTTTTTAGCAAATATGCTTTGTGAATTTACTAGAAGATAAGATATTCTTTCTACACTTGGTGTAAACACATTTATGGAATAAAGTTAGACCGAGAGTTTTGACATATGTGCATGAGTCTCGTGCTTATTCAATAAACAATGACATGTCACCAGTGAAATAAAAAAAATAGTGAAAAAATTATAAATAAATATTAATAATTTCGTTCTAAAATTAATATAAACCTTAAATCTTAAACTATAAAATCTAAACTCAAAACCTAATAAAAAAATCTATACACATTAAATATAATTCATATATATTATTAATGCAATTTAAGAATCTTCCCCTGACACTTCAATTAGAATATGCATAAATTGTTCTTCACATGCATATATGTGTGTGTGGAAGGCTATTTATATAGAAAAAGAAAGAAAGAAAAAAAAAAGCATAAATTCCTAAGGGGCAGTATTAAGGGAGACTAATGGGTGTCTGTTTCACATGAAAAGAGAATATCAACTTTCATCTACAACTTTGGGAACCCTTTCCTAATGAAAGAAAATCATAACATAAAAATAAGTGAAGGGATTGGATATGGTGAGGTTTTCTAATTTGGTGTTTATTCTCGTATCATCGATTTTAATAGCTCAAATCTAGAAGTATATTATTAAATTTACTAAAATTAAAGTATAATTAATTGAACTCTTTTGATTAATTTGGTAGCTAAGGGTTGCTCACTTAGAGAACTTACTCGAGTTTAAATTTGTGGAGGAGTAATGGTAGGCCTTTATATTACCAGCTCTTTCTGAATGTTGTGTGTGTGTAGCGTGACAGTTTTTAAAATTGGTATAATGATAGCTTTAACCCTCAACGTTTATATATGTGTCAATTTATTTAGTCTTGATTCTAAAATATCTAACCCTCAACATTTACACATTGTATAATTTGGTCTTTTTTGCTTTTAATAATTGAGTAACCATTTTGTAATTTTTTATAATTGAGTGACAAAAAATAAATTTACTAAGTTGGGTGACTACAATGTAGTTTACCCTTATAAAATTTACATTTGTCTAACCAACAAATTGAATTACTTAATTTAAGGTTGAGTAAAGAAATTGAGAAACCCAAAATTTGATTTGAACCAATGTATTTTATTCGGTTCGTTTTGGTTTCAAATTGATGTTATCACTCATATCTTACAATTCAATTTGAATTCAATTTTTTCGCATCAAACTCACTCTATTCAAATAAAACCGAATGAAAAGAAAACCATATTTAAATAAATAGTCGTGATAGACTAACAGATGGATTATTTCAATATCTATATGGCTAATTCATTTAACCTAATTATTATTTGTTGTTAAAAAAACTAAATATAATCATACAAAAAAGTTAAAGTTCTTTAAATGTTTCAAACAAAAAGTTTATATATATATATATATATATATATATATATATATATTAATGTAAGTGGATCATTTATTGAATATGATAGTCATGATTATAAACACAATTATAATTTTAGTAAATTAGTTTATAAAACTTTTATAATAATATTTTATTCATAAAATAAATTATTCACAAATTGTCAACTGTATATATTTGATAGTTATAAATTTAGTCGATTATATGACATATTGCAACGACTCAATCATAAATAATTGAAGCTAGTAACTAATGAAATTAATTAAAAAATGATACAATAAACATTAGGTATATGAATGATTTATATGTTAACTTTCTTTTTAACAACTTTGAATGATTTATCAACTTAATAGCTTAACTTAAAATGACTTTTGTAAGTGAGGTACACATGAACTTTCATCCAATGTATAATATGATATATGAATTTAGATTTTGTGCAGTTATACACCTGAAACTTTGATCGTGCATCAATTTTATGCATTGAACTTTGATTTTTGATTCAATTAGTAAGTATTTAAAGAAATAGATACAATAATTTTATTTATATTAGAAAAGTATAATCATCTCTGTATGTAATGTGTAAACGTAAAATGGATTATATTAGTAATGATGTTAATGGTTTGTGAAAATTGAATCAAATCGAAATGCCATATGTAAAATTGTACAAAATCAAAGTTCACATATAACATTGCACATTAAACTTAGGTTCATGTGCAGTTTTGAGATTCGTCCCTTTTAAATGGTATTTGCAAATGATTATGATATTAATTTAATTATTTAATTCACTTTATAAATTAATGTAAAGTATGCATTATGATTGTTAAGAAAAAATTAAGAATTACAATATTAGGTTTTTTGGGCCCAAAACAATGTGGTTGTTTTTTCGCAAGCATTGCCCAAATTTGCCAAAGAATTGCTAAATCGAATCACAATTTTCAATTTTAAATATTTTGATTTCTACTCAATACATTCGATTTTAAAGGTCAAAAATCAAATGAAGCAGTTAGTTCAATTATTGTCTAATAAATATTGTATCAAACTGAATCAAATACACCCCTAATCTAGTCGATGCCTAGTTCAGGAATAGGTTGTGCTATATGTGATTTAACTAGACAAGGTAATGTAAGAATAACTCACAATGATCCAAACAAGTAAATAAAGATGACTCAAACTTGAAGTTACCAAACCCATAATGACTCGATTTGAAAACAAAGCTCAAAACCTCAAAATTGAATGACCTAAGTCTAAAATACTCGAGCCGCGAAATAAAATTAAACCTAATACAAACCCAAAATCAACTCAATGCAAAATGTTCTAAAAATTTTAAAATTTTATTTGACCCAATCTAGATGGACTAATTCAAAATCAATCCAACCCGTTCAATCAAAAGCTATACTTATCATCATCTATTGTCGATATGAACATTTATAAGCAAAGTAAAAATCTACTAAAATATTTCTAAAAAATGTAAAATTATAAATTAATATAACGATAACATTACACTATTACTCTCAAAAAGGAATTTCTAACTTCATCATTGATCATCTCATACCCTTGAAGTTGATATCAAAAGTATTACATAATCAAAGCATTCCACAGCTTGGTGATAAGGGTTTGATTGGAATCAATTTCGGAGAAATTTTTTTTGTTACCCTATGTTTTTTAAAACTTAAACTAAAATCAAATCGAAATTTAAAAATTATTCCATAAACCATAAAACAAAAATCTTTTTGTAAAGTATGTAAAAAAACAAAATAGAAAATTAATATAAAAAGCAAAAACTGAATTCAATTGAATCAAATTATTACGGATAGTTTAAAATTTTTAATTTTTATAATCCAATTAAATTAAAAATCAGTGGTGACCAACTAGCTGGATTGGGTTGAGTTGCAAGTAAAAATTTTAAGGTTAAAGTTAAATTTCGTGTTAAAATTATTTAATTGAATTATTAATTTTTACAAAGGATCGAAAGTATAATTTCTCATTTACTCGAGTGTTTAAAGTGGATTATGTAACATCCTCAAAACCCCCTTAGTCGTAAATAATATGAGATAAAATCTTACCGAAATAATGTATAAGATCAAAGAAAATGAAAGTTGCAATATATTAAAAGAGAGTTAAATCAAGAAGCATGACATGATGTATTAAGGAAGGGACTAAAACGTAAATATATGAAAAGTTTTTGGCTCAAGTGTAAATATTCAAAATTTAGGGGATTGAAATGTAAAAATGAGAAAGTTGAAGGACCAAAAGTGAAAATAATCTAATTTACTAAGATATGGAATTGGCATGCAATGACCAAATTGAATAGGTGAAGAATTGTGAGGGACTAAATTGCAATTTTACCAAATTAAGTGATAATTCAATGATGGAATTTTGAAAGATCATAAATAGTAAAATGGTTAATTAGCAAGAGGGAGAATTCTAGAATGTAACGATGATGTTGATGATATTTTGGTGATTTTTTTAATTAATTAGTTAAATATTATTTTATTAATATTTTACTTAGATATTTATTATTATTTTATTTAGAAAATGGTAGGATAAAAAGAAAGGAAGGATGAAGGAAATTTATCATCCTTCCAACATGAGTGAAAGGGTGAGAAAGGAAGTTTTCTTTTTACAATGTAGTCATTTGCCATGAAAACCTATATTTTTACCCCAATATTTTGAAAATTTCCTTAGATATTAAAGAGAGAAGATGAAGTAGAGATTCTAGAGAATATGCCCATCAATTTAGAAGCAAGAAAATAGTAGATGAAAGTGGAGAAAATGAGAAGAAAAAGGAAGGAAAATGATGAAGATGAGAAATGCATGGAAATGAAGAAGAAATGAAGAAATTCTTGATAAATGAGGTAAGTTTCATACTAAACCTACTTGTATTTCAATAGATTGAGTTAAATATGTTTTGAGTAAGATGTATGAAACATGTAATCTAAATACTATAAATAGAAAGCATTTGATGAAGAATAGAGACTTAAAACACTAAATTGGTAAGAGAGAATGTGATTTGTATTGTGAAAATTACTAAGATTAATAAATGAATATGTAATCTATACATAACATAAGTGACTAAATTGTATAGTAATCAAAAGTATGACAATTATGTGTGATTGAATGAAAGATAGTGCAAAGGATCTTGGAAAAGAAAATATTTTCATTAAAACAGTTTGGATAGCAACAATGACTTAACTTTGAAAATTCAAATAAAATTATAGAAATTTAGTTAGAGATTGAATTAAATATGAAATTAAAGCTTATTGAATCTAGATTCATATGGAAGAAATTGTGAAAGAAACAGGATTTTATAGTTTGAGATATATTAATTTTCGTGAAACAAGGTTGGAGTGGATTCGAGTTCCCCTGTTTTGAATTTGAAAAATAATAAAAAATTGTAAAAAATGATTATGAGTTTAAATTTAAATTTTTAAATTATTAATGAGTCTATTTTCAATAGAAACAAACGAAAAAATCATCCAAACCCCGTACTAAGAGATAATTAATTTTTAGTAAAGAAAGGTCGAAGCTGTAAAGCAACAGGACAGGGACAAATTTGAATAGTTTATTGTATTGATTGGCTAAATTATAAATTCTAAAATTTTTATGGTAAAAAGATATTTGAGCCTAGTTTCGAAAACATCAATTGGATCTTAATTTCAAATTCTGTAACTCAAGATATAAATAATTTAGTGACTATGACTCAAGTGGACAGTTTTAATATAAACATATAAGTAAATAGTGAAATTATAGACAATGTTACATATAAGCATGTTATATACTAAAAGCTAAAGATTCTAATAAATATATACATAAAGGATGTGAGATGAAGAGGAGGAGGAGGAGGAAAAAGAAATATACGAATATATATATAGTAGATGAATTTGAAATGTTTCGAAATGGTTGTAAATGATGAAATGATTAATATATGTGAATATGTTTAAACGAATTGATAAAATAATAAGTGAATAATTGTTAATTGATGTGCTATTGAACTCTTGTTAAAATTTTATGAAGAATTAAATTGATTGGCACAATTTAGAAATAAATATGAAATATACATGAAGTGAGTAAACTACTTTGAAAGTGCAAGTCCTCCAATGGTCTTATTTGTAAAACTTTAATATTTGTGTTAATTTTATAAACTTTGTTATCTTTGATTGAATATCATGTTTTTATGAGGACTTGAGATTAGAAATAAATATAAGTGATTGATATGTAAAATGAAGTGGCGATTATGACATCTGAATACGATTCAGGTAATGATATAAAAAAATAAATAAAAATAAAGTGTGGAACTTGTAGGAAAATGGATACGACGTCATTTTAATGAGCTCATTTAACTCATAACTAGTTTTATTGTAAATTCAAATATTACTGAAATGAGTTAATGATCTATATTAATTAAATAATATGATACATTGATCTGAAATTTTCAATAGTTGCTTCAGCAATGAATGTGACATCCTGATGCCTTGACTAAGCGGCTGATGTGAAATGATGTGATCTGGCCCGGGTTAATCGAGTCGTTTCACGTAGTTTGCCCGATCGTCGACGAGGAGAAGATTAACTTGTCGAAAAGGAATAATTTAGGCTAAGGGATGCGGAAAGCTTTCAAAATGGTTTTAAAAGTTGGCTAAGGTGATCGTAGGCTCGGCTAAGAGAGAATCAATGAAGGTGGCTATTTGGATGGGCTCGGTTTAACAAGGATATTAAAGATAGATAATTTGGGATAAATGGTGGGGATGGAAAACGATCTTAAACTTCAAGAATAATTCAACACTAAAGAGTGTAACCCGGTTCCTATATCGTTTAAGGTGGATTTGCGGATTGGTAGATTGGTGAACGCCACACCAGGTTACGGTGATAAGTTCGGAAACAAATCGGAAGACGCCACTAGCACGCTAGATAAGTCAACGAGACTTGTATGAAATATGAGAGGAGATAAACTCAATCAATAACACAAAGTTCATTAATCAAATTGGCAAAAGTCCTTTTACAAACAAAATGAACAACTATTTATAGGCCTAAGCTACTAGCTAGCCGAATGGTCATCTACAAAGCTTAATAGCTAAGCAAATTTAGCTAGAATGAGTTGGAAAAATCTGGAATTAATCCATTATTTTGCTGTAGCTAAATTCAGCTGAATGGAGCTCCAAAAGTTAGCTCATTTAGTATTCCAATTCACTTAATTAAAGAGCTGATGAGTTGAGCTAGATGGTTCAATGTTTGTGCAGCCAGGAGACCTGAATTTCAACCTTTAATGCTTCCTTGGGCAGCCGAACAAACAACAGCCATATTGATGGCATTTAAGTGGCGTTTTGGGCACACAAGCAGCCTTGAGTATGAACATGAGGAAGTAATCGGTCATAGGTGTAAAAGGGAGGTTTTGAACAGCCAACAAGTGTGAAAGGAATGTGGGAGCTGAATGAACTAATGTGAACTCTCCTTTGTCCCTCGTATTACACAAACAGACTCTTGGGGAAGATAAATGAGCTGCTGAGTTTTAATTTCAGCTTAAAAGCTCCCTTAAATGTTAGCCATGCACCTAGCCGTCCAAGGTAGTGTACCTGCACCAATTAAATCACAAAAATTAAGTTCCCCTTTGGACATATTAAATTCGGCAGCAAGACACTTAAAAACTTGCACATTAAACTTAACTATAGCACCTAATTAAGTTGTCTTAGATTAGGACATATTAAATGGTTGTACGACTTAAGACAAATTAAATGGCCTAAAGACAACTTAAATGGCTGTAGGAATTTAGACACATTAAAGGACTTAAACTTATTAATACCGAAATTATTCAAACACACTAAATAGCTTAAAACACATTTAATCACTTAACTAAATTAATTTAAATACTTAACTAAATTATTCAAACAATAAAATAAATGAGCTAAAGTTAATTAAAGATTAGCTCAACGAGCTAAAGTGAACTCATGTGAGCTGAACTGAGCTAAATTCAGCTTGCACCAAGGTGCAAGATTTCTCTAAAACGTTGACCCAAGTTGTTCCATCTTCGTTGAGCTGAGTTTCGATCCAAAAATTGAGTCAATAAAGCCGAAACAACTTCTTGGAGTTGTTTGGCTCGAGCTCGAGTTATGAGGCCTTTAGGGAATTCAAGAGGATTGGAAAGTGCATTCGCAGGCACCCCGGGCGTGCTCACATCATTCCCCCTTCTTCAAAGCGACTTGTCCTCAAGTCGAGTCGTTCGTTCTTCTCGAAATTTAGGTTCTCTTTTGGCTCGCTAAAGACAAGTGGGGTGAATGATCTCGTATAAATCTGTTCATATGAAATCTCAACACTCGGCAATGAATTAGGCATACGAGTCAATTCAAAAGGCATGCAAAAATTATCACCCAATTGATTCATACACGCATACATCACACGGCCTAGCTGACCATCAGACAAGGTTTCACCAAACAAACGATTCAAAAGAAGTGTAGACAAAAAGAATTTAAATCAGTCATTCACCTTGAACGGGCCATGGTCCAAACAAATTAATGTCTCATAACAATTCATGAAACACACATTCCAATCAAAATCAGGAAAATGGAAAAATCTTTGCAAAGGATGTTTGAATATGGACTCTCCAACAAAAGCATTAACATCATGTTTTCAAAAAATGAAAGTCTTGTTGTCACCATTCAAAACAAACAATTTTTCACCAATCAAATATGAGCAATTATCTTCAACAAAGTACTTTACCTTTCCAAAATTCAATTAGTAAACAAAATCATCAATTTGAACCCAATGGAGCTGTTTAGGAATTTGAAAAATCTCACATTGCTTACCATTAGATATGAAAAGATGAATATCACTTTTACCTTGTTCATTTAGCACAAACTTTCTCTCATTGGCAAGGTATTGTAATCAAAGTTCCTTGGTCAAATGAACCTGAAAAGAAGAAGAAACATGAAGGCATCGGTTAAGTAAAACACTTTTCTTTTTCTCACTCATTTTTCTTTCACTTTTTCTTCACTCTTATTTTTCTCACAATTTCTGCTCTCTTCTCTCGGTTTTTCTTCTTTTCTTTCCTTTGAATCTTTATTCTTTTCTTTCAAACTCTTTATGGATTGTTTTAAACGTTGCTGATCTTCCAAGACTTGCTGGGGCGATGAAAGGGCCAAAGTGATGTTTTTGTCGCTATGCTGGAATGAGGATTGGTTGGCGACTCCGTCGTGTTTGACTCGCCGGTCGAATTGCCATGGTCTTCCAAGCAGCAAATGGCCCGCATGCATGGGCACTACATCACATAGTACCTCGTCATGGTACTTTCCGATTGAAAATGAAATTATTGCTTATTTAGTCACTTTGAGTTCGACACCCTCATTGAGCCATTGCAGCTATGGGCTCGGGTGTTTGATAGTTGGCAATGTAAGTTTATCCATCATGAGCATACTTGCAACATTTGTGAAGCTCCCGCCATCGATTACAACGCTGCAAATTTTTCCTTGAAAAGACAACGAGTATGAAACAAATTTTCTCGTTGAGGCTTGATAAACTGTAATAGTAACATATTTTAATCCCACATTTAGTATGCTTTTGGATGATTTAAGCCTCGATTTATATAAAAAGGTGCTCTTAATCCTTTCTTTTCATGTCTTATACCCAGGAAAGCACCCGAGAATGAAAAGAACATAAAACAGGCCCAAAATGGAGCAAATTGGGCCAAGGTGGAAATCGACACGACCTGGACTTAAGCTCACACGGCCGTGCCTTATTGATCATCTAGAACACGGCCTGACCCTTGACTCACACGGCCATGCCTCACTAAAGAAATCCGAACACGGCTCAAAGATTCGTCACACGGGCGTGTGACATGGTCGTGTCCCTGTCGTGGCAATGAACAATTTCATTCGGATTTGGATACTTTGGGGTAAAGAAACACATTCCAAAAGCCTATATATACCCCCTAAGTTCATCCTTGAAGGGGGCGGTTAGCTAGGCCAAGGAGCCAAGCCGGAAAGGTCAGATTTGTGGGAATCACTCGAGGATAGTCAGTTGATCCATCCCAAGAAGCCAAAATTCTATTCAAGGTGGCGGATTTCTCCTTCAATTCCTTCAGGGAGTTTTAGGGATTTCCTATGTTTTGTTTTATCTTTTCTCTTGAGATGTTTTCTTTATTTATTATGAACTAAATCCTTCAGATACCTGAAGGAGATGAAACCTAGATGAATCTTGTTATTAATTTCTAAATTATATGATAAATACTTAGTTTGTTCTTAATTATGCAAGTTTAATCCAAATTTGATGTGCTTAGGTGGAGGAGGAATAGGCCCTGCTTAAGAGTAGATCTAGCAAAATTAAGCGGAGTTGATCGCACGCTTTGAGATAGGGTGACGAGATTTTGCCAGATTAGGGTGAAACCTAATATGGGAGTCCATAGATCGATTTACTGCTATTCTAGGAGGTTATTATTCGAGAAAGAGATTTTTGTTAATTAACCTAGGGTTAGACGTTATTCGCCTCGAGAAAGGGTTTAATATACGTTAGGGAGTCTTACGAATCAAGCTAAGTAAATAAATTGTATGGTTCAGGGTTAAATAACAAGTGAAGTCTAGGTGGATTCTTTCTGAGGGTATCGTCTTAATCAACTAAGTTTTTCTTAAAGTTATTTTCCCAATTCATCCTTTTTGTCTTTGTGTCTTTGGCTTAGTAATTAGTTTAGATTTTAGCAACTTCACTTATGTTAGGCTAAACAATAAAAAGAAGGTTAGTATTAGTACTTTTAGTTCCTTTGGGTTCGATAATCTGGTCTTGCCTAAGCTATACTACTGTTCGATAGGTACACTTGCCTTCAATCATTGTCAGAGTTAGTTTCCAGGTTTGATCATTCTCTTTATAAATTTTAAAACTCGACAGACATACGATCTAGTTTTTGGCGCCGTTGCCGGGGAACTAAAATATTAAGAAAATTCTATTTTTATTACTTTAGCCATTATTTTTAATTTTTGTAATTTACTTTTATTTTTTTAAAATAATCTAGGTTTTGCTAAATTTTCTTTCTTTTTTCGCAAGTACCTCTAGTTTATGACTGGAAGGAACTCGAGAGGACCTCTAGTATACGATAGTGAAATTGAAGCCACCGCTCGAAGAAATTGCAGAGAAATCAGGCGAGCCTTAAATTACACAGAAGAAAATCAAGAAGACAGATCCAATCCTACTGAAGGGATGGACGAGAATAATCCACAACCACATGATGTGGGAGAAAATAATACTCCACGTACAATGTTTGATTATGCTAAACCGCATTTAACAAGAGCAGAATCGAGTATTGTTAGGCCTGCAATAGCTGCTAATAATTTTGAATTAAAGCCTAACACAATACAAATGATTCAACAATTTGTTCAATTTGATGGTTTGCAGGACGAAGACCCAAACACTCATATAGCTAATTTTTTAGAGTTCTGTGATACCTTCAAAATAAATGGATTTTCTGATGATGCCATACGTCTTCGGTTATTTCCTTTTTCATTAAGGAATAAAGCCAAACAGTGATTGAACTCGTTACCACGAGGGTCAATCACCACATGGGAGCAAATGACTGAAAAGTTTTTATTGAAATATTTTTCACCGGCCAAAACGGCCAAATTACGGAATGATATCTCTTTTTTTGTGTAGATGGATTTAAAGACATTATACGACGCACGGGAGAGATACAAGGATCTCTTGAGAAGGTGTCTACACCATGGTCTACCCTTGTGGCTACAAGTCCAAACTTTTTATAACGGTGTAAACCCCTCAACGAGACAACTAATCGATTCAGCCGCCGGTGGAACCCTGAATAATAGAACTCTTGAAGCAGCCTACGAGTTCATTGAAGAAATGTCACTGAATAATTATCAGTGGCAAGTTACAAGGACGAAACCGACAAAATCAGCCGGAGTTTACAACCTCGATGCGATAACCATGATATCAACACAGGTAGAGATGATGAATAAAAAGATTGATAGTTTATGTTCTTCACAGGCACATCCAGTCATGCAGTGTGACGCAAGTGGAACCATGGCGAATCTTGAGTACCCACCCTACCAACTTGGCGCAGAGAGCGAACAGATGAACTATATAGGTAATAATTTCAGATCCAATAATAATCCTTATGGTAATACTTACAATCCAGGTTGGAGGAACCACCCAAGTTTTTCATGGGGAGGTCAAGGAAATCAAGGAAATCAAAGGCAACAACCTCCTCAAAATTTCCAAAATCAGCTATATCTGCAAGAGAAAAAGCCAAACCTCGAAGAGATGCTAACGAAGTTCATGGAAATCACAGAAAACCGTCTCCAAGATACAGAGAAAACACTCAAAAATCAACAAACATCGATTGACGAGACCAAGAATCGAATCGGGGAACTTACTAAGTCAGTAGGGGAAGTCACTAAGGCAGTCGGACAACTTGCAAAGTTAATGTCTGAACGACCGCAATGACGTCTACCAAGTAACACGGAGATCAATCCAAAGGAGCAAATTCAAGCCATCACAGCTCATGATAGTAAAGTGGTAGACAAACCAAATGAGGTGGACGAAGGTAAAGTAGAGGCAACACAAGAAGAGCCGAAACCAGTAATCAAAGAGTACAAACCTCGCATACCTTATCCCGAAGCGATGAAAAGAGACGAATCAGAGGAACAGTTCAGTAAGTTTCCTAAACTTTTAAAGAAACTACATATTAACTTACCTCTTCTTGAAGTCTTTTTCATATGCCAGACTCGAGGAAATTTTTAAAACAGCTCTTGACAAACAAATGCAAATTAGATGAAGAGCCACATGTGGAATTAAACGCAGCATGCTCAGCAATGCTATATAATAGACTACCACGGAAGCAAAAAGATCCAGGGAGTTTTACTATTCCATGTTTAATTGGTAGACTAAATGTTGATAATGCGTTAGCTGATTTAGGGGCAAGTATAAATGTCATGCCTTACACATTGTTTAAACGACTAGGTCCAGGGAAGCCCAAACAAACTAGGATGAGTATTCAATTAGCTGATAAAACTGTTAGAATTCTTAGGGGCATTATCGAGGATGTTCTTGTCAAAATCGATAAATTTGTTTTCATAGTTGATTTTGTTGTCTTAGACATGGATGAGGATAATTCAATCCCCTTAATTTTAGGAAGACCTTCCCTAGCAACTGTTAAAACTAAAATTGATGTTGCCACAGGAGAACTCATACTTTGTGTAGGTGATGAATCAATCAGTCTTCAAGCTATTGACTCGGCCAGGACAACAATCGATGCAGGTAAGAAAGACAATTCAGTTGATAATCAATTTTTACAACCTTCATCGCAAGAAATACCACAAGGACACAAACCTGAGCCGAATCACGGACCTAATATCAACAAAGAGAATTTACATAAGGAACGAAGCCTTAAGGTCGACAAACTAGAGGAGCAGAAAACAAACTTTGAAGAGGAACAGGAACTGACCGAAGTAAAACCTAAGGAGCCCCCGGAAGAGCTCATAGGAACATCGAATCACTTCAAAATAGGAGACCAGGTACTGATAAACAAAGTCGATCCTCGCATCATCACATCAGATATGAAAGTAAACGAAGAAATTCCTCTTAAGGTACACAATATCTTCCCGCACGGAACAGTCGAGGTAAGCAATCCAACATTCGACACCTCTAAGGTAAACACTTCTCGACTTAAACTTTGTCAAGAAAATAGAACTGTAAGCATGAGGGAAGATATTCAAACCTTTAAACTTCCCTGATCTAAGTACAAGGAAAGTCTAGCTTAAGACTATAAATGAGTGCTTCTCGGGAGGCAACCCGAGCACTAACCCTATTTTACTTTTACATTTATTTTCAGTTTCTCATCTTTCCTCTTTCCTTTCCTGAACATCTAGTTTTAAACTAACAAAAAGTGCAGAATTCCAGACCATACGGTCTTACACACGGCCGTGTCCGTGACCGTGTGGACCACCAGAATCCCCGTACTGACATAACAAAGGCCGTGCGAAGCAGTCCCAACCCCTTTTCGACGTCACGGGTCCAACCACTACCCCACGGGCATTGACAAAGTGGCACGGCCGTGCCCCATGACCGTGTGAAGCTACTGACTTACCAAGCACGGGTAGAATACGCCCGTGCCGCATGACCGTGTCAACATACTGACTTCTCAAACACGGGTGTGACTGGCTGAAACACGGGCATGGTGAAACAACACGCATAGACACAAGGCACAAGGCCGTGCAAGGCGGTCGTGTGATTCGACACGGCCTTGGACCATAGGTGTGGGAACGTGCCAGATTTGAGCTCCTATTTAAACCTCGCAGCCCTTCCCCTTCTCCCCATCTTCTTTCTTCCTTCTTTTTCTTTCAAAATTTCTATTATTTCCTTAGAAAAGGTGTCCAGACTCTTGAGCTACACTAAAATCATGCCGAAGAAGCGTAAGAAGGCAAGCATAGTCTCCACAAAGGAGACCCTACACATAAGTTCATGCCGGTCGCTTCATCCAAACACCAAGCCAAGGGTCTTTGAGACCATTTAGTTTCTATTTTTCTTTTCTCTTTTGCTTCAATTCCTTATCTTCACTTCTCTTTTACTCTAGTTAGTTTAATTTATTTTAGTTTTGTAGTGTCAGGTTCGCCAGGCTGCTTGGGAATCACGCCACTTCCACCACCGCCAGCACCTCCGCAGCCCTAGAGGTCACACCCACCTCGCGAACCATCCTACAATAAGGACTCTTCGGTCCATTCTTCTTTTCTTTTATTTTTATTTTCCTTCTTAGTCTCCTTCACTTTAGCTTGCTTTTCTTTAATTACATATTTATTTTATTTTAATTATGTCTTAATAAACCCTGGCTAATCCTTTACGAGCTCCCCAATTTCTTCATCTAGCATAGGATCGTCATCCAGACCGACCCCTCCAAACATCAAACACCACGACCTCTACCATCATCCAGTGACACCATCCAAAATTCAGGGAGTATTATTTCCCATTCTCTTTTGATTTATCCCGAAAATCTTATATCTATCTTTGTACATTGAGGGCAATGTACATATTAAGTGTGGGGGGTGAATATTTATTTAAAGAAAGGGCCTAACTTTCTGCATTATTCTCAAATCCGGCCTAACTTTCTTCATTATTCTCAAATCCCTGAATTTAGTCTTGTCTTTAAGTAAATTTTTCATATTACTAATTAGGATGAAATTTCTAATGATTTATGATTTTTATTAATATATTTTGAATTAAATCATAGTTAATTGTGCATTGATGATTAAATTAGAAGAATATTAGAGAATCAAGCATGATAAGTCTATTTTTCAGAATTAAAATCTTTGCTAGGTTGTTGAGCTGAATCTGAATATTATCTTGAAGTTTGAAATTTACAAGGTTGATGTCAAAACACCCATAATTTTTGTGAGATTTTGAGCCTATTAGAGCATATATTTTTTTTCATGCTCACTTTATTGATTATGAGTGTGTCAACTATGAATTGTTATTCTAGAACTTGCCTCAATTATGCATGTCGAGACCACATCTATGATTTGATACACTGAGATGATAAAGGCACCTAGGTTTTAACCCACTTACTCCACTAAAAAGCCCACCGTCACAACTAACCCCTAGTGAACCCCGTTGATCCTAACAACCCTTTTTATTGACTCACCAGCTAAAATAAACCCAAAACCCCTTTGTATTTGTTATCCCCATTCCTTTTGACTACCCTTATATTGAGATTTGATTTGATTAGTTACCTAATTATATTATTAGTTCAATTTATCATTTTTTATTAGTTTGTTCTTAAAAAAACGAAGCATATTCAGTATTAGTAGAGAGCTTATACAGTTAAAGTCAAATTATCAAAAGAAAAAAGCTCGTATTAGTTGGTTTATTACTTTTCAGTTGATATAATTATTTCGGTAATTTTTAGGTAGGTACTTGTCAATTCAATCTCAATTCTAACCTTCTAATTTCAGCCTTTATCCACACCTTTAACCCTAGCCCCGTTATAACCCTGTTAAAGACCTCTTGATTTGTGTATCATCTCATATTACAGTGGTGGAGATTTGATTTCCAGGCAAGCCTATGGGATTAACTTTTCAGGTTCAACTTCTGAGAGCTTAATTTTGAACCTTAAACACCTCGAATGATTTGAGTGAATCTTTAGTGAGGATGTCAATCCTTGTCGATTATGAATCAAAGGTAATTATTTAGATAAGGGGAGACACCTACATTTTCGCGATACAAATGTATGACTTATCTTATTTGAATCTTTAAGACTCTTTGAGTTGAATTATCCATGTATAAATTATCTATGACTTATGATGAGGCATTGTTAATAGGAATTGTGAATTATGGAAAGTTCGTTTTAATTGTAAGTTGAGAATTTTGCTTGAGGACAAGCAAAAGCTTAAGTGTGGGGGTATTTGATAAATCGTAATAGTAACACATTTTAATCCCACATTTAGTATGCTTTTGGATGATTTAAGCCTCGATTTATATAAAAAGGTGCTCTTAATCCATTCGTTTCATGTCTTATACCCAGAAAAGTACCCGAGGATGAAAAGAACATAAAACGGGCCCAAAACGGAGCAAATTGGGCCAAGGTAGAAATCGACATGGCCTAGACTTAAGCTCACAAGGACGTGCCTTATTGATCATCTAGAACACGACCTGACCCCCGATTCACACGGTCATGCCTCACTAAAGAATTCCAAACACGGCTCAAAGATTCGTCACACGGGCGTGTGACATGGCCGTGTCCCTGTCGTGGCAATGAACAATTTCATTCGGATTTGGATATTTTGGGGCAAAGAAACACATTCCAATAGCCTATATATACCCCCTAAGTTCATCCTTGAAGGGGCGGTTAGCTAGGCCAAGGAGCCAAGCCGGAAAGGTCAGATTTGTGGGTATCACTCGATGATAGCCAGTTGATCCATCCCAAGAAGCCAGAATTCTACTCAATGCAGCGGATTTCTCCTTCAATTCCTTCAGGGAGCTTTAGGGATTTCCTATGTTTTGTTTTATCTTTTCTCTTGTGATGTTTTCTTTATTTATTATGAACTAAATCCTTCAGATACCTGAAAGGGATGAAACCTAGATGAATCTTGTTATTAATTTCTAAATTATATGATAAATACTTAGTTTGTTCTTAATTATGCAACCTTAATCCAAATTTGATGTGCTTAGGTGGAGGAGGAATAAACCCTGCTTAAGAGTAGATTTAGTATAATTAAGCGGAGTTGATCGCACGCCTAGAGATAGGGTGACGAGATTTTGCCGGATTAGGGTGAAACCTAATATGGGAGTCCATAAATCGATTTACTGCTATTCTAGGGGGTTATTATTCGAGAAAGAGATTTCCGTTAATTAACCTAGGGTTAGACGTTATTCGCCTCGAGAGAGGGTTTAATATACGTTAGAGAGTCTTACGGATCAAGCTAAGTAAATAAATCGTATGGTTCAGGGTTAAATAACAAGTGAAGTCTAGGTGGATTCTTTCTGAGGGTATCGTCTTAATCAACTGAGTTTTTCTTAAAGTTATTTTCCCAATTCATCCTTTTTGTCTTTGTGTCTTTGGCTTAGTAATTAGTTTAGATTTTAGCAACTTCACTTATTTTAGGCTAAACAATAAAAAGAAGGTTAGTATTAGTACTTTTAGTTCCTTTGGGTTCGATAATCCGGTCTTGCCTAAGCTATACTACTGTTCGATAGGTACACTTGCCTTCAATCGTTGTCAGAGTTAGTTTCCAGGTTTGGTTATTCTCTTTATAAATTTTAAAACTCGACAGACATACGATCAGGGCTCGCTTACAGAACTTTGCGCATTAAGGCTTCTTTTTACGATGAGCATCTCGCCTTCAACCGCAAATTCTATCTCGTCTTCATTATCGGATGGATTTTTGACATCATCTTCATTCTTGTCTATTTCCTCATCCGATTCGATCTCACCATTAGAAAGGATCACCATTGTATTGCGATTTGGGCATTGACTCGCAATGTGCCCTCTTCCTTGACACTTAAAGCACTTAATATAATGGGACCGGGTTTGAACATTTTCAAAGGACTTACATTTGCTGGATTCGGCCAAAGGTTTAGTGGACTTCACTGGCATCGATGAATCTTTTGCTTGGTTTGCCGAAGGAGTCTTGTTTGCACCTTGACTCCATTTGGACACGTTTGAAGTGGGGTAACTCCGGGTAGAGCCGTTGTTCTTGAGTTGCTTCTCAACTTTGATTGCCATATGTACCATGTCAACAATCTCCATCTAGAGTTGCAACTCGACAATGTTGGTTATCTCTCAGTTGAGTTCGACCAAAAATCGTGCCATAGTCGCCTCGCGATCTTCTTGCACATCCGCGCGAATCATAGCAACTTCCATCTCCTTATAGTAATCTTCCACACTTTTGGATCCTTGGGAGAAGTTTTGGAGTTTTTGATACAACTCCCGATTATAATAAGATGGGATAAATCGTCGTCGCATCACGACCTTTATTTCGGCCCAAGATCTAATAGATCGCTCGCCATTTCGCCTTTGGTTCGTAGTGAGTTGGTCCCACCAAATCATTACGTAGTCACAAAACTCGATAGCAACCAACTTAACTTTCTTGGACTCGGAGTAATTGTGACATTCAAATACGTGTTCGATCTTCTTTTCCCACTCGAGGTAGGCTTTGGGATCAGAATGGCCTTGGAATAGGGGAATTGACAACTTAATGCTTTTAAGGTCGTTATCGAATTGGCAACTTAATGATGCCTTAAGTCATCATCGCCTAAAATTTTTGAAGCTAATCAGCCAAGCTTGGGCTTTAAGTTGCTGAACATTTTTTGGCCAAATAGGTGCATTGGGGAGCCAAATGGATCAGCCTCCATGCATTGTACCAGTTGAACATGCATCTTCCCCATACATTGAACCTAACATGCATGAACCTTCTTTAATGGCACTCAAAATTTGGCTACACCTAATAAACATATAAAACCAAATTAAATTAAACTAATTTCAGCTGGACATAAAAGCATTAAGTTGTCAATTCCCCCATTCCAATGCCGTTCGGATCCCGAAGCCATTCCAAGGTCGATGACAACTTAATGCATCATTAAGTTGTCAATTTGATGACGACCTTAAAAGCATTAAGTTGTCAATTCCCCCATTCCAAGGCCATTCGGATCTCGAAGCCTACCTTGAGTGGGAAAAGAAGATCGAACTCGTATTTGAATGTCACAATTACTCTGAGTCTAAGAAAGTTAAGTTGGCTACTATCGAGTTTTCCGACTACGCAATAATTTGGTGGGACCAACTCACTACGAACCGGAGGCGAAATGGCGAGTGATCCATTAGCACTTGGGCAGAAATGAATGCCGTGATGCGACAACGATTTATCCAATCTTATTATCACCGGGAGTTGTATCAAAAACTCCAAAACCTCTCATAAGGATCCAAAAGTGTGAAGATTACTACAAGGAGATGGAAGTCGCTATTATTCGCGCGGATGTGCAAGAAGATCGCGAGGCGACCATGGCGCGGTTTTTGGTCGGACTCAACCGAGAGATAGCCAACATTGTCGAGTTGCAACACTACGTGGAGATCATTGACATGGTGCATATGGCGATCAAAGTCGAGAAGCAACTCAAGAAAAAAGGCTTTGCCCGGAGTTACCCCAGTTTAAACGTGTCCAAATGGAGTCAAGGTGCGCACAAGACTCCTTCGGCAAACCAAGCAAAAGATTCATCGGTACCGGTAAAATCCACTAAACCTTTGGCCGAATCCAGCAAAGGTAAGTCCGTTGAAAATGTTCAATCCCGGTCCCGTGATATTAAGTGCTTTAAGTGTAAAGGAAGAGGGCACATTGCGAGTCAATGCCCAAATTGCAATACAATGGTGATTCTTCCTATATGGTGAGATCAAATCGGAGGAGGAAATAGACAAACGAAGATGATGTCGAAAATCCATCCGATAATGAAGATGGGATAGAATTTGCGGTTGAAGGCGAGATGCTCATCGTAAAAAGAAGCCTTTATGCACAAAGTTTTGTAAGCGAGCCCCAACGAGAAAATTTGTTTTATACTCGTTGTCTTGTTCAAGGAAAAGTTTGCAGCGTTGTAATCGATGGCGAGAGCTGCACAAATGTCGCAAGTACGCTCATGGTGGAGAAACTTGCATTGCCAACTATCAAACACCCGAGCCCATAAAAGCTGCAATGGCTCAATGAGGGTGTCGAACTCAAAGTGACTAAACAAGCAATAATTCCATTTTCAATCAGAAAGTACCATGATGAGGTACTATGTGACGTAGTGCCCATGCATGCGGGCCACTTGTGCAATGGCCTAAATTCAAGGTTATCGGAACAATGGTTTCGTAACCATAAATCCGATTTAAAGAGAAATTTATTTTAATATTTTTGCATGAATATTTATATGATAGGAAAATTGTATTAAAATATCGATAGAAAAATTTTACCGATTTAGTGGTTAGTTAGAAAAAGGAATTATTGAAGGAATTGGGTAAAAATAAGGTATCAAGACCTTGATCTCATAAAATTGAGTAGGAAATATTTTTATAAATATTTATAAAATTTTAGTAATGTGGTATTAAAATTTCGTTAGAAAATTTTAACGTTTGAGTATGTAATTAAATGAAAAGGACTAAATTGTAACAAATACAAAATTATGAAAAATGATTAAATAGTTTAAATGATAAAAGAAAGAGGGCTTAAAAGGAAAATAGACCCAAGGCCTATTTGGGCTGGACGGCAAGGGTATGAAATCAGCAAGAAAATAAGGAGAAATAAGGGTAAAATGGGAAAATAACAAAATTTGCTAAATAAAACTAGGACTAAATAGGGATATCTAGAAATCTCTTCATTTTTCTTCACTCTCATCAGCTAAAAACGCCATAGGAGGGGTATCTAAGCTGGTATATCATAATTTTTGCACCAAGCAAGTGAATCCTTGCCTATTTCTTGTAATTTTGTGTTTTTAAAGACTTTTACAACTAGGTCCTACTATTAAATTCATTAGTCTTTGATTTCACGGATGAAATTGGAAGCCACCATGGTTGGTTTATGTAAGTTTATGATGAAATAGCATGAAATTTAAGCCTTAATTCGTTTAAGAGATGATTTTATTAGGTAATTTCAATAGAAATTGATTTTTGGGACCTAATTATGAAAGTGTTTAGAATTAAAGTCTATTACTGAAATTATGATTTCCAAAGGTTATAAAGTAGTTTAAAGTGATAGAATAAAGTGTTAATTGAGAAAAATAAGCTCAATTGAGAGGTTAATTGAGCAGGGACGAAATTATCATTCATTGAAAGTTTAGGAGAAAAATGGTAATAACCAGCTTGCACTAAAACAGTTTTTGACAGCAGCAGTAGTCTAACTTTGAAAAATCACCATAAATTTTAGAAGTTGAATTAGAAGATGAACAAAATATGAAATTAAAGCTTATTGAGTCTAGTTTCTTATGGAAGAAACGGTGTAAGCAATAGAATTGTAAATCATGAGATATAATAGGTTTTGTGAGACAAGGTCAGAATGAATTCGGGTTCCCCTGTTCTGACTTTGAAAAATCATAAAAAATTGAATAAAAATAATTATGGGGAGTGGTTTATATTATTAGAATCCTTAGTGAGTCTATTTTTTTTATGGTACAAATGAAAACATTATTTTAATTCTGTACAGTGAGATATCTGAGATTTTGTGAAGAGATAGCAGAACTGTCAAACAATGAAACAGGGGAAACTTTAACGAATAAACTGTACTAATTGGCTAAGCCAAAAATTATGAAAATTTTATGGTGTGAAGATATGTGAGTCTAGTTTCAAGGAAAATTAACGGTTCTTCATTTGGAGTTCTGTAGCTCGAAAAATAAATAATTTAGTGACTATGACTCAAGTAGACAGCTTTGAATGAACTATAAATAGTAATAGAATTATAATGAATGCTACATGTTGTGAACATGAAATGTATTGAATTGATAATTGAATTTATTTAGATCCTGAAAACTCAAATACAAAGCTAAATCGAGGAAAGGAAAAAGTTCCGGATTAGTAGATTTTGTATACAAACTAGAATCGAGGTAAGTTCATGTAACTTGAATTATATTCTTAGATGCTTGAAATGTACGTTATTGATGTGGATATAATTTGAATGTTCATTGTATGAAGATTGATGATACATTGATATATTTGATAAAAAGGGAAAGAAATCCCGGTTGAATGAAAGGAAAATTCGATGGATCTCTGAAAAGGAATTGACGGTAAAAAGGATCTAGCCCGGACGGGTGATCCTATCCTGATATAGCCCTCCCGAAGAATATGTGGAAAATGGATTTAGCCCGGACGGGTAATCCGAATTAGGGTCTGAATTTAGCCTGGACTGGTAATTCAGATCCAAGCTCATTAGAGTAATTGTCGTTGCAGGGGATTTAGCTTGGACTGGTAATCCCGACAATACTCTATGAGTTTATATTACAGGGGATTTAGCCTGGACTGGTAATCCCGCTGTAAGGATGAGGTTCACGGGAGTGTGCTCTCTGAAATGGAAATGTGCGCACATGAATACGAATTGACGGACTCGAATTTGTACACTAAAGTGTACCTCTGAAAATCCATCGAAATTCCAAGAAATTCAACGGGATAAATATGGAAAAATAACAAGGAAATGGAAATCATGGTATTGATGAGCTCATCAATCATTGTATATATTAATGATACATGAAAATTATTGGACTAACTTGAATGTTGAGTTTGTGCATGTTAAGGTAATAATGCATTGAATGGATATATAAATGGTTATTACATTATATTGAAAATGTTAGGTAAGTATAATTCTTGTTACATGGGCTTACTAAGCACAAAGTGCTTACTCTGTTTCCTTTTCCCCTGTTTTGTATTATTAAGAGCTCGGAGGTCGGATTCGGTGGGAGACACATCACACTATCAACCCCAAGATTTCGGTATATAAAGAAACTTTATTTTGGAAATCAATAGCATGTATAAGCTAATAAAGTAGATGTTAATATGAAATGAATGTAAGGTTAGCCATTGGTATGGCTAACAAATTTCTAGTTCCAGTATGTAATGAGGTTATCTTATAAATTTGCATGGATCTATTTTGAAAATATGTTGAATTGGACTGGTTGATATGAATTAGTCTCGGTTTAAAAATTTGCAGAGAAGACTAGATTATTTATAAAGAAGTTATATTGAGTAAAAAAAAAAATTGTAAACTCCGGTAATGCCTATTCCGATAATGAATACGGGCAAGGGGTGTTACAACTTGTTGCTTGAAAGACCATGGCAGTTCAACCGACGAGTCAAACACGACTGATTCGCCAACCAATACTCATTCCAGCATAACGGCAAAAACGTCACTTTGGCCATTTTATCGCCCCTGCAAGTCCTGGAAGATCAGCAATGTTTAAAACAATCCATGGAGAGTTTGAAAGAAAAGAATATAGATTCAAATGAAAGGAAAGAAGAAAAACCGAGAGAATAGAGCAAAAATTGTGAGAAAAACAAGAGTGAAGAAAAAGAAAAAGAAAAAAAAAGTGAAAGAAAAATTAGTGAGAAAAAGAAAAGTGTTTTACTTAACCGATGCCTTCATGTTTCTTCTTCTTTTCAGGTTTATTTGACCAAGGAACTTCGATTACTATACCTTGCCGAGGAGAGAAAGTTTGTGCTAAATGAACAAGGTAAAATTGATCCTCATCTTTTCATATCTAATGGTAAGTAATGTGAGATATCTCAAATTCCTAAACAGCTCCATCGGGTTCAAATTGATGATTTTGTTCACGAATTGAATTTTGGAAAGGTAAAGTACTTTGTTGAAGATAATTGCTCATCTTTGATTGGTGAAAAATTGTTTGTTTTGAATGGTGACAACAAGACTTTTATTTTTGGAAAACGTGATGTTAATGCTTTTGTTGGAGAGTCCATATTCAAACGTCCTTTGCCAAGATTTTTCCATTTTCCTGATTTTGATCGGAATGTGTGTTTCATGAATTGTTATGAGGCATTAATTTGTTTGGACCATGGCCCATTCAAGGTGAATGAACGATTTAAATTCTTTTTGTCTACACTTCTTTTGAATCATCTGTTTGGTGAAACCTTGTATGATGTTCAGCTAGGCCGTGTGATGTATGCGTGTATGAATCAATTGGGTGATAATTTTTGTATGCCTTTTGAATTGACTCGTATGCCTAATTCATTGCCGAGTGTTGAGATTTCATATGAACAGATTTATGCGAGATCATTCACCCCACTTGTCTTTAGCGAGCCAAAAGAGAACGTAAGTTTCGAGAAGAACAAACGACTCGACTTGAGGACAAGTCGCTTTGAAGAGGGGGAATGATGTGAGCACGCCCGGGGCACCCGCAAATGCACTTTCCGATCCTCTCGAATTCCCTAAAGGCCCCATAACTCGAGCCCGAGCCAAACAACTCCAAGAAGCTATTTCGGCTTTATTGACTCAATTTTGGATCAAAACTCAGATCGGTGAAGATGGAACAGCTTGGGTCAACATTTTAGAGAAACCTTGCACCTTGGTGCAAGCTGAATTCAACTCGGTTCAGCTCACATGAGTTCACTTTAGCTCGTTAAGCTAATCTTTAATTAATTTCATCTCATTTATTTTATTGTTTGAATAAATTAGTTAAGTATTTAAATTAATTTAGTTAAGTGATTAAATGTGTTTTAAGCTATTTAGTGTGTTTGAATAATTTCGGTATTAATAAGTTTAAGTCCTTTAATGTGTCTAAATTCCTACAGCCATTTAATTTGTCTTTAGGCCATTTAATTTGTCTTAAGTCCTACAACCATTTAATATGTCCTAATCTAAGACAACTTAATTAGGTGCTATAATTAAATTTAATGTGCAAGTTTTTAAATGTCCTGCTGCCGAATTTAATATGTCCAAAGGGGAACTTAATTTTTGTGATTTAATTGGTGCAGGTACATTACCTTGGACTGCTAGGTGCATGGCTGACATTTAAGGGAGCTTTTAAGCTGAAATTAAAACTCAGCAGCTCATTTCTCTTCCCCAAGAGTCTGTTCGTGTAATGCAAAGGACAAAGGAGAGTTCACATTAGTTCATTCAGCTCCCTTGTTGGCTGTTCAAAACCTCCCTTTTACTCCTGTGACTGATTGCTTCCTCATGTTCACACTCAAGGCTGCTTGTGTGCCCAATACGCCACTTAAATGCCATCAATATGGCTGCTGTTTGTTCGGTTGCCCAATGAAGCATTAAAGGTTGAAATTCAGGTCTCTTGGTTGCACAAACATTGAACCATCTAGCTCAACTCATCAGCTCTTTAATTAAGTGAATTGGAAGAAGACTAAATGAGCTGACTTTTGGAGCTCCATTCAGCTGAATTTAGCTACAGCAAATTAATGGATTAATTCCAGAATTTTCCAGCTCATTCTAGCTAAATTTGCTTAGCTATTAAGCTTTGTAGATGACCATTCGGCTAGCTAGTAGCTTAGGCCTATAAATAGTTGCTCATTTTGTTTGTAAAAGGACTTTTGCCAAATTTGTCAATGAACATTGTGTTCTTGAGTGAGTTTATCTCCTATCATATTTCGTACAAGTCTCGTTGACTTATGTAGCGTGCTAGTGGCGTCTTCCGACTTGTTTCTGAACTTATCACCATAACCCGGTGTGGCATTCACCAATCTACCAATTCACAAATCCACCTTAAACGATATAGGAATCGGGGTGACACTCTTTAGTGTTGAATCATTCTTGAATTTTAAGATCGTTTTCCATCACCACCATTTACCCCAAATTATCTATCTTTATTATTCTTGTTAAACCGAGCCCATCCAAATAGCCACCTTCCTTAATTCTTTCTTAGCCGAACCTACCATCACCTTAGCCAACTTTTAAAACCATTTTGAAAGCTTCCGCATCCCTTAACCTAAATTATCCCTTTTCGAGAAGTTAATCTTCTCCTCATCGACGATCGGGCAAACAACGTGAAACGACTCGATTAACCCGGGCCGGATCACATCAGCGGCCGGGTCGGGTATGGGGGTGTTACAGATTAAATTAAAATATTATATTTTAATTTATAACTTACACATAGATCTGTCCGTGGGTCGGGTCACTTGACCTGATAAGTGAGAAGGTTTGGGTAAAAATATATGCTCGAAAAATGGGTTTGGACAAAAAATAAGACCTATTTAAAAAATGGGCCAAGTTTCAGGTAATGCTTTTTTTTGGCTCGAGCCCAGCCCGGTCCGACATGAATTAGCAAAAAAAGACAAAAAAAAACTTGCTATTTATTATTATTATTTTATCACTATTTTGCTATCATTTCACAATTATGTTACTACTATTATGTTGTTATTGTTTGAATATTGTATTCTTATTTTATTATTAATTTTGTTACTATTTTAAATGCATTTACTTGTTAAGTTACACCTATCTTAGTGTTATTTAAGTATAAATATTTTTTAAATTTGTTGTAAAACATTTATTTTATTTTATTAGTATTTTTTATGTATTATATTTTTATTTTTTATATAAAAAATTTAATTTGGCTGGATTGAGCTTGAGCTAAAATTTAGGCCTATTTTTTAGGTTGGGCCCGAGCCTAACAAACAGGCCTAAAATTTTAGCAAGGTCCAACTCGGCCCATGGTCAAATCTACTTATACATAATATATGGACTAAATTCATAACTTACATATAGTATAGGGTCTGATGATAACTTAATTTATAAAAAATAACTTTATAAAGTTATGATAAAAAAACTATAATATTTTTTAATGAATAAGTATGTTATTTTTATAATGTATAGTATAAACACATAGATAAGTTATGTTTATATTTATTCGTCATAACTTTTTATAAATATATGTATTATAACCCTTTCATAACATGTAAATTATTTTTTATAATAAATTTTTGATCATAAATTTAGAATTTTTTTTAGGATTTAAAAAATATTTTTTGTTATAACTTTATAAAAATACACAATTTTTTTACAATATATTTTTTTAAGGTTTATAATATAAGAAAATTTTGGCCATAACTAGTCAAAGTACTCATTCATGTTCATGTTTATAATATAATTTTATAACTTGTATAAAAATAAATTTTTAAAATTTGATTTAAGTGTAATTAACTGCGTAATTATTCCAATTCTTACCATTCCCCTTAACAATTGAAAAGTTTAGTAGGGGTGCTCCATTTTCACCCAATTCTGTGGAACCCATTAATTATAATGGTTACAGAAACACATCATCCTTGTGTAATTATAAACAATTACACCCAAATCTAATTATTAGATGCCTTTCCAAATATTGCCTAAACGATATTATTTAAAAATATTTATGAAAATATAAACAAATTTATATATTTGGATGACATGATCGTCTGCACCTCATATTATATTAACATGAACTTTTTATAAAAAAAACGTTACATATAAATTGAATTTTAATTCGATTGATATTAATATTGTTGTTAGTACAAGAAAATGTACGTTTGAACATGCTAAAGCACGTTTGTTTATACTACTATTTAAGGATTGAGATGGATTATAAGTATTTCTAAATAATATTATCTAGATATGAAATATAAAAAAACTTAAGAGCATTATTTTATAACTACTGAAATGACTAGAATACCCCATCAAAGGGATAACAGTCTTCTTTGAAAAAGCGAGTAGCATGAAAACCCACAGAGAAAGCGCCTAACCAGTCACCATAGCTTTACCTCTACTAAAGGAAAAGAAAGGAAAAAAAGTAATTTAATTTCAATTATTAAAATAAAATTTAATATCTTAAATAATAATTAAATCGTAAAAACTCAAAATTTAATATAGATTAATCTGATATTCTCAGTGAATTATATTCTAAAAAATATATATTTAGTTTAAAAGTTAAACTTTTCTTGTTAATTGTATTAATAATATAATAAAATTTACCTTTTAAATATATAATATTATGACATATTAATATATTTTTTCCAGTGTTAAACTAATTTAATTGACGTTGAAGACTCGAGTTTTAGTCCCACTATTTGTAATTACAATGATTGGATTTTTTTTTTTTTTGCTTTGTGTGGATTTTATCCAGTTTTTCTCAAATTACTCCGGCTTTTGTCTGATTCTTTGTTCATTACTTAACATCATAGTTAATTAAACATATATTTGTATTTGTCTTATATTTTTCTTGTATTGTATACTAGTGAAACCTCAAAAAAAAAAAGTAAAAAATTTAAAAAATTGAACTTAAAACTGAAAATGTATGTTTCGAGATAAATTTCAAAACTTTACATAAATTTAATGTATAATTTTATATGTGAATTTTAATATGGTACAATTATACACATGGAACTATGATTGTAGTTCAAATGTATACGTGAAACTTAAATTTTGATTCAATCGTAGATATTCTAAGAAATAGATATATCAATTTATTTTTATATCGGATAAGTATAATTATTTACGTATATAATATATAAAAATATAATTGTGTTATATTAATAATTATGTTAACAATTTATGAGAATTGGATCAAATCAAAATTTTATATATAAAATTACAGATTAGACTAAAGTTCATGTATAATTTTGAGATTTAACTCAAGCATTAAATTATAATAAAGAGACTAAATTCATAAAAAGATAATTTATAGGGACCTTTTATAAAAGTTTACCTAATAATTATATTACGTATGCCAATAAAGTCATCATCTTCGATGAAGCTTGGTAAATTCAGTCTCAGATTAACAGAAAAAAGAAAAAAAAAAAAACCCATAAATTTCCTCAAAGAAAACCCTCTCTTCCCGCGAAAATCCTTCTCAATTTAACAAGAGAAGGAAGTTTTTAAAGCCTATTGCAATAAAATTTTGTTGGAAAGGGCTCATGGGAAGGGTTCTACGTGAAACACCGAATCCACCATTGTCGTCGTCGACGGAAGGCGCCACCACGTCGTCGACGTCGGTGATGAAGACGTTGAACGGGTCTCACCACTTCAGGATCACGGGGTACTCGCAATCGAAAGGTACGGGGGTCGGAAAATACATAGCTTCCGATATGTTCATGGTGGGTGGGTATTTGTGGGCGGTCTATTTTTACCCCGACGGTAAGAGCCCCGAAGATAATGCCGCGCACGTTTCGTTGTTCATTGCTTTAGCGAGCGAAGGGACGGACGTTAGGGCGCTTTTTGAGCTCACCCTTTTGGATCAGAGTGGGAAAGGGAGGCATAAGGTGCATAGCCATTTTGGAAGGACGCTTGAAAGCGGTCCTTATACTCTTAAGTTTCGTGGCAGCATGTGGTAAGGGTTTTATTTTGCAATTTCAATTGGAATTACAGGGTGGGTTTTTGGGTTTTACGATGAGTTTTCTTTAGTTGATTGAAGTTTTGGTGGGTTTAATCTTTATTCTTCTTTTGTGATTTTTATTGGGGTTTTAATTATCTTCAAGATAGTAAGAACTGCATAATGGGTTGTTCTATTTCTTGTGTTTGTAATCTTCAGGTTCCCTTTGTTGTTTAAGGCTAGAGTCTAGATCCTCTTCTCTTTTTTTTTACATTTATTGAGCTTTAGCCTTTATGTTGGTTCTTAGGTGGCTAGTAAGTTTGTTGCCTATGAAATAGCAATATAATTGTGGGAAATTTTGGAGGAATAAATTAGCTTCATTCTTGTGACTTACTTTTTTTATATGAAAAGAATTTGGGGTAGTTGACAAGAATATAATTTCACATGAATTATGCTAAAATTGGCCATTGCACTAGATTTTGTTAGCCACTATGGCTGACCTTAATTGCTATTATTATTAGTATTACTTTTTTGGTCTTTCTTTCCTTCTCCTAATCTTATTAAGATTCCATGACTTGTGAATTTCGATTTATTTTGAAATACATGTAATATATTGAGTAGAGGTTGTGGGGATTAGTGAGAATAAAGCGAAGTTAATTCAGTCATATGTCTGCTTTTATATATATATATATATAAACATGTGTTCTTGTCGGTTTTTTGGTTTGAGACTAGTCATGTTTGGACCAGGGTGGTATTCAAGTAAAACCTTCCTAATAGTGATGGCTCCAGGATTTGAACTCAGTCCAAATGCTTGGGCAAGAAGTCTACTCCACTTCTTCCAACCATGCTTTTTTTATTTTGAGTTTAGCATGTCTATAAAAATTACTTCTTATTAAAGTGTTCTATTAAATTTGAAGGATTTGAGTTTTTTTTTTTTTTAATTTTTTGCATATTGCCTCCTGTTTGACTGTTTGTGTAGACATGTTTTTCTTCAAAGCTACACTTGTATCTGGTTTCTTTTATGCTCCATGTTGATCCATACAGTTCAAACTTACTGCAGCTTGTTTAATTTAGCATCTTCGTAAAGCATTTAGTTGCAATCAAGTATACATTGTTGACCAAGACATATGCAACAACATTATTGCTAGCCTAATCGAACAATTCTATAGTATTGATTACTTTACTTTTTTGATTGTTCATGATGTCTGACCTTTACTAACTAGATGATAAATGTTATGAAGACATATGTGGGTTGCGTTATATCAGATTTCGGTCTTAGCCTCTTGGCCCGTAGGTTCTTAGCACCCAATTTCTGTAGGGGGATTTGCCAAGTTCCGGGGTTTGACTCCTCTTGTCTTCCCCCTGAAATGAACAAAAATAAGAAGCATATTTTATTTGTTTCCCTCATTTCTCTTGGTATATGATAACCTATGGTGAGTAGTAAAGTAATTAGTTTGATTTGCTGCAGGGGATATAAACGGTTTTTTAGAAGAACTCTTCTCGAGCAGTCAGACTACCTCAAAAATGATTGCCTCTCTGTTCATTGTAGTGTCGGAGTTGTTAAGTCACATACAGAAGGTCCTAAGTTATACTCCATAGCTGTTCCGCCTTCAAGAACCGGTCATCATTTTGGACAATTACTAAAAACTGGAAAGGGAACTGATGTTAGCTTTGAAGTTGGTGGGGAAGTCTTTTATGCCCACAAGTTGGTACTTGCTGCACGTTCGCCTGTGTTTAGGGCACAACTTTTTGGTCCTATGAAGGAACAGAATACAAAGCAGATAAAAGTTGAAGATCTTGAAGCTCCGGTTTTTAAGGTTCAGTCAAATACCCCTCTTCTTATGCTGGACAAGAACTCATGCTACTTCTTGACCAATGATAATGCATTGGTGATGGATGCAAAGCATTAACCTGCTGTGGATAGCATACACTGCCTCGGATGCATCATGTGAACTCCATTGATAGCATGCCTGATGTTAATAATTAGTTCTTGGAAACTTCTCCATGCAAATTATATGCTGGGGTGGCTGATGCTTATGCTTTTGAAGTCAATTTGTGGCATGTACTGCCTTAATCTTTTAGTCAATTGCTTCATATAACGCACATGTAGATCGTCAATGTTTATACACAACAGTACATTCCTGAATGTGCATTTCTTTACCTTTCTAAAAATAATGATATTCGAGCTTTATTTGAAGGCTACAAAATATTTTACTCATCAAGATAAAGCAATTTGACTATATAAAGTATGCAATCTATGGTCCGGGTTACTGATACAGTATTATCTCTATTGACTATTGCTTATTTTGCACTTTGCAGGCCCTACTTCACTTTATGTACTGGGATTCTCTACCTGACATGCAAGAGCTCACTGGTCTCGACTCAAAGTGGGTGACTACATTGATGTCTCAGCATCTGCTTGCTGCCGCAGATAGGTATGGACTAGAAAGGTTGCGATTGCTCTGTGAGTCCAATCTTTGTGAGGATGTTACCATTAACACTGTGGCAACTACATTAGCCTTGGCCGAACAGCACCATTGTTTCCAGTTGAAAGCTGTGTGTCTCAAGTTCGTTGCAGTGCCAGAAAATCTAAGAGGTGAGTGTCTCTTATATGTTTTGATATGTACATCAATGTTGAATCAGGGCTATCCATGCCTGACAATAATTGCTTTTAGATAGAAGGCATAGCAAGTTATCATATTGCTATTCTTAAGTTTGTCTTGTTGGTATGGGTCATAAATGCCACAGCTGTTCTCACATAGAAGTCCCATATAGCCGGATTGTGTCTTAGCCCTCGGGATATTATGCAATCATTCTTCATGCAATTGAACAAAACACGACCTTAGGGTTTTCAATCTCGAGCTTTTATCATATATTGTCGAACTTGAAAGCCTTCATTCAAGTACAGCTATTCTGAATGTCTCATTTGGGATTTCATCAAGTCATACAACTGCAATTGCACTTTGGTTTATACCATCGTCAACATCCATAATCTTTACAAGATTCATCCAACTCTTAGGTTTCTCTTGACTGAACCCTCAGCGTCTTTCTTTTGTCTTGGGCAGCTGTAATGCAAACAGATGGTTTCGTGTACTTAAAGGAAAGTTGCCCATCTGTCATGACCGAGCTGTTGGAGTATGTGGCTAGAGTGATTGAGCACTCGGTGTATGTATGCAAACATGGGATTGAACCCATCTTTGATGGAAGTGATGCAAATGGTAGGAGGGTGAAGCAACGGCTATAGTTACAGCTTGGTACAGTTTCCTTACTAATTAAAAAGAAAATAAGAAAGAAGAGGAAGAGATGAATGACCAAAAATAGATGAAAATACAATTGGAGTAGAAGAATTCCTTTTTTTTTTTTTTTTTTAAATTTTATTTCAGTGTTGTAAGCTTGGGTATTTATAAGAGATGTAAATTTAGTTGTTCCTTTGGTTGCTCTGTATTGGGAAATGATATTTCCTCGTTATATATTTGCGTTGTAGTTGTGTTTCATCTTTAAAATATGTATATATAGCTTTTAATAGGATCTAAATTTGTATGTTTAATAATGCCTTTTAATGTATTATTAGGTCTACTTCATTCAATATATGTATATCGAAGTACAGAAAAAGGGGGGCCAAATACAAATCTGAAGAAAAACGATATGAATGTCTGACCAAAATGAAGTCATATGGGATGACAACATGAGGCTAGCCTTTGTATTGTAAAACTCGGAGTCTCCGGCGGTTGTATATTAGTGGCCTGTGGAAAAATGAAGACAAAAAATGTGTGAAGCTAAGAGGTGATGGGAGGGGAAAAAAGAAATGGTGGAGATGCGTGGTTGACATTGAGGTCGTACTTGAACTGAACTCTGATAGAAATCATAAAATTTTGAGAATGAATTATGATCCACGTGTGATAGCATAGAAATTTAAAAATTGAATCCTTTTCAACACTCGTAATCTCAAAAATCTTATCTCTACTTACAAGTTAAGCAATTAATTGGTGGGCTCCACCCCCCACCGTCTCTTAAAACATTAACGAGCTCCTGCTCCCCGTGCCATTTGTCACCTTCTCATGCTTCTTATATGCTTCCCCATTGAAATCGCCGCCGTCCTCATCCTCATCCTCATCCTCCTCGCAGTTTTCTTCATCCGACGACAGTGGCACTAGCCAACAAGTCCCATGCAAGTGGCCGTTCACGCAAACGAAATACTCCAACCTCCCGTCACGTGACCCGAGTCGCCGGGCGGCGCTCTTGGGAACGAGCCGAGCCGCCGTCATGCTCCACACTCGGGTCCCGCAGTAAGGACATCTAACCCGGTCGTCGAGCGCTACTTGCCGTCCGATCAAGCAGGCTCGTGTGTTAGACCTGAGAAATCCCCGAAATACCCCTCGGAAAATCCCTAAATCGTCTTCTTTATCTCCCACTGGGTGCTCACACGGGTCACTGACGAACAACAGATCCGCCCGACATTTTTTGGTCAAGAAGCTCCGACCCGAAGTCTTTGAGAACCGAGACTCACCCGCGAAATGACCCGGAAAAGGCCGACTCAGTTTGAAATTGCGAGTCGACTCACAACCACAACAGAAAAACATGAGCTTCGCGAGAGCATCCCATCCACCACCTATTCTCCCATTAGGTGAGCCATTAACCAATGCCGATACCATGCGAGGCGCTCGATATACACAGAGCTTCCGCCATAATAACCGTTTCGCTATAGCTCGAAGCTTACGGTTGACTGAAGCGGTCAAACAAAGGACCTGCAAATCCCATTTTATTGACTCGAAAACGAGTAACAGTACACACTCGTTGAGTATCCCCGAGTCATCCGACTCGATTTCTTGACTCAGTGGATTAAGTCTTTGTCTCTGGGCGGCACTCATTTCTTTTAGGGGGCGGAGGAGGATCGGGGGATAGTGATGGTAATTTAAAAGAGTCTAAATACCAGTGTCTGAAACTCGAGCGAAGGACACGTGTCGAAATGGAAATGGATGGTTTATTGCCCTAGATCATGGGAGACGTGGTGTGATATCATTGGAAGCTTGTGACGCGTGGTGGATTTGTACTGCTGCGATGCAGGTGATCGACGATCGAGAATAACGTCAGCTGGTAAATTGAGATGTCAGGATCAGCCTCCACGTGTCCAATGATTTCCCCGAAATACGAGATATCTTTTTCATGCCTCGAAAATACCTAGATGGCTCAAACTTCAACGTGTTGAATGCAAGTTGAGTGCTCTTTTCTTTTCCTAAATAAAAAATAATTTAGTTTGATTTTTTGGTTAAATAATATTTTATTCTTGAATTTATTATGTATGTCCTTTTGTTTTTTGAGATGGATAATATTATAACCAAATAAAATAACTTCAAAAAAATCTATAATGTAGAGAAAATGATATGATTGTCTATAAGTGGTAAAAGCACCTTCTACTTTTAGAGATTAATTTAGATTAAAATTCCAACTATGATATTATTGGAAATGATAATCATAAATTTTGAAAAAAAATTCATCTTAACTAATAGTAAAACGTGACCGATTAATCGCTCAGGTGAAGGTCACTACATACGTTAAATGAAAATAATTTCAAATCGCACATTTCTAATATGGATTTCAATAAGTTAAAATATATTACAGTTGTCTATACTTAATTAATCTATAAAATATTAAGGGGGTTTTCGAAATAATATGACTTTTTTTTACTAAAATAATATGAACTTTGTATGGAAATCCTAAATCTGTATGGCAGCATGTCGATTGTGAATTTGAGATTACAGGAATTCTATGTTTCTTTTTAACACAATTATTATCTCGTAGTGACTCAAAATCAACAACCAACAACTACCTTATCGATTTAGGATTCTCATGCATAGTCTATGTAATTTTGATAATTAAAAATTTCATATTATTTCAATAAATTTTTTTCATATTATTAAAAAAGGTAAAAAAAAGCTTAAAATTATTTTTAAGAGGAGAAATAGTGGTGGGACGACACGTGGAAACATATTAACAGACCCCGTGTTTGCTTCCACTTATGGAAACGATCATTGTTCATAAAATGGAAGCGGGAAAAGGCTTCTTTGACTCGTGATCAGCACGTGGATTGAAGATTCTAATTATGGATTAAAGTGATAATTCTAAATAATAATATATTAAAATACAACAAACTTAATTAAAAATAATTACAATATGATACTTATATAAACAATACAATTAATACAGATATGATATCAATATATAAATATTTTAAATTTTAAGGTAAATTATGCAAATGGTCATCCAATTGTGCTTGTGTTACTGTTTTGGTCACTCAATTTTAAGAAATTTCAATTTAGACATTAATATTTAAATTTGTTTCTATTTTTGTCACCTGTCATTAAATTGTTCTAACTAGTATAATAACACATTTAGTCCTTAATATTTACATATTATATCAATCTGATCTTATTGCCAAATCATTCAATAAATGTAACTCTTTATGCTTACAAATTCTATCAATTTGATCCTCAAACTTTTTAACTAAAGGTTTCAACTTTTAAAATAGAGACATTCTACATCAATAAATTTTTGTACCAAAAAAAAAAAAAAAACTTCTACAATAAAACAAGCGGTAAGAAGCTCTATATTGGTATTAAAAATAACCCAATATTTTCTTTTCTAATTTACAATACTCAAATATAAATTTTTAAATATTAAAATTTTATCACTTAACCCAATAAATATACGATGTATAAGCAACACAGTGGATATCCTAAGAAAAAGGGACACCGTTTTTGTCAAGTACAATTTTATTAATAGGGTTATTTAAAGCTATATTTCTTCAAGGTTTAATTGTGTCCATTGCTTTATTAAAAAATATATATATATATATATATAACCCTTCTTAACTAAGTCTCATTTAACATTCAAATGAATTCTTTCATCATTAATCAAGAGGTTGTTCGTTAAAGAATTGGTTTGAAAAACGCTCATTAGTTGAGAGAAATTTTTTCTTTTACTGGTTTTACAAATCTATATATGTGGAATGCCTTTGTTTTAAAATTTAAAAGCTTTAGTTAAGAATGTAAGTATTGCGGACTAAAATTTTTTTAAAGTTGAATGACCATAATAGGAATATTTATATGGTTGGAGATCATTTGTATAGTTTAACTTAAATTTTATGGTACAAAATTTATATAAATAAAAAATAATATTAGGAAAAGGAAATTTATTTATATTTTTTTAATGAATTACAATAATAAAACAAAGTTCGAATAATAAATGGAACTCGAACTCAGGTCATACTTATAATTATTATTAAAATAAAAAAAACAGAGTGAGGAGTTAGCGAAGCTAAACTAACTTTTTATGCTGGCTGGGATAGGAGCAATTTATTACATTATGAGGTTCGAGGCACCTTTTCAGCATAAATGGGTGCCCACTCATTTATAGCTCATAAATAGAATCTTTACCTTTTTCCGAGCTTTTCAAAATGCGAATAAGTTATGATTTTGTTTTTCTTTTATTACTAAAAACGATAAAATTAAACAGTTTAGTAATTATTTGTAACTTTTCATAATTAGGAGATAAAAAAATATAATTTATTTTTAAAATATTAAAAAATAATTTATTTGACGGTTCAATTGATTTTTTAGTCTATATAAATTGGCTTGTACCAATTCTCAATTTAATTGGTCCAAAATAATTCTCTAAATCAATTTCAAATCCAACCAGCCAATCTAAAGAAAATTATTAGATTGACTGAATTTTTATTTTATTTTATAAAATTATAATAATTTATTTAATTGAATTAACAAATCAATAACTTAATTGATTCGATCATTGATCCGACTTTGAACATGTTCACAAGAAAAAAGAATGAATGGAAGGCAACAAACCTCTGCTCAATTCTATCCCAACCCTCTTATAATAACCCTCCGTATGATTGTATCAACAATCTTTTATTTCTAATTTAGCGAAATTATATTGATGTAATTAGTGCATATTTTAAATGATATCAAGTCATCTTTTGAACCAAAAAAATAAACTTAATTAATTATGAATTCCATCCCTCGATTTTACAAAAAAAAAAATTAACTTAATAGCAAGATTTAATACTATTATTTAATTAAACTAACATTTCAAATTTGGATTAAATTTTTAGTAAAAACTAAAAAGGATGGATTTCATAATTAGAGCAAAAAATGTGGGATAATGAAAATAATTGAGAGACATGGGTCAATTTCACAATGATAATGAAAACAATGCTAAAACAGCAAAATTTTTTCATTTCCTATCATTTTTACTATTTTATTTTATTAAATATTATGTGATACATATTTTCATATTTTGATTAATTAATATATAAAAAAAAAACCAAATATTGTGGCTATTTCGCCCTACAACAATAACATTTATGTTGCCATTTACTTTGCATTCACATAAATATCTCATCTAACATAACGTTTGTAATTTTGTGTAAAAAAACAAATGAAATAGATAAACTAACATTTAGTCCTTAAACTTGTGCTTTTTTGTCATCTACATTAATTTTCTTGTTCAATTTGGTTTATGAGCTTTGTGACACCCTAAATTGTACCATACCATCACCTAAATTTTTTTTAAATAATTTTTTTTTTGTATTTTTAGATTTTACAGAAGTTTTTAAAAAAAAATTCAAGTGATGCTTTAATTTTTTTTAAGGATTTAAAGTGACATTTAGTCATTGAACTTGATAACTTTTTCCAACTTGATTCTTGAAATTTTATGTTTGCATTAGTTATGAAACTCAATAACTTTTTCCAATTTAATCCCTGAACAATATGACAACATTACAGTGTAAAAATTGCATCATATAATCACCTAAAAATTTTACTGGTGGGTAGTACGAATTTCCTGCCGGACACGTGACGAGACTAGAATTATTTTACTCAGAGAAACAGAAAAATTAGATACGGAGGCGGGTTTCGTTGTCCGTTTTTGTTTTGCCGCCGGTTGTGCTTGGTTTTGTGTCGTTGTTGATGACATAAGCGCTATATGTATTTACTGTAAATATAAAAATATTTTAATTTTCGTCAACTATGTATAAAATTATAGAATTATTCAAAATTCTTTACTTTATTATTTTCAATTTTTATATTTTTTGAGACGCAAACAAAAAATTATTTTTAATAAAAAATATACGAAAATAACAAGTTAACATTACATCATCTAATAATATGTTTATACTATAACAATATGTTTGATTAGCTGTAATAGCCAATCAGTTCCATGTCTATTCTGAGTGCTACAGGACTCGATTAGTTTGGTTGGCTGAATGTTATTCAACATAATAGCTCATTACAAGACTATCATCAAACTCCCTGAATAATCATTCTTTACTTCATCCTCTGAATGGCTATTCCAAACAACTCAGAATAGATGATTTTTTATTTATTTCCATTTTAACCTAACCAAAAGGGAAAAAATGGTAAGAACAAAAATCATTCAACATATCTCCAAGAGGGAAACTTGCAGCAAATTAAAGAGAAACTGTGATTGAGTTAATTTACAGTAGATGGATGTTTTTAACTAAACCAAAAGGGAAAAGAAAAAATGGTAAGAACAAAAATCATTCAACACATCCTCAAGAGGGAGACTTGCAGCAAATTGAAGAGAACTTTGATTGAGTTAATTCACAGTCATTGCAAATGGAAATTTCTAGGTATTCGGTTAGTGGTGAACGATGGATATGGAAACAATGGGCATGGAGGTTGATGACTAGAAATTGAAAAAAGAGTTTCTAATTTTTGGGTTTTTGAGAGAATGAGACACGATAGAGGAGAGTGAACACCGACAATTGATACTAGTAGATGACAACATGCAAGCAGAAATTTTTGGCATGCAAGCAACAGATGATGGCAAAAATAATGGTGAAAGCCATAAGTAATTTCTATAGATTTAAACTTTTGTGATGAATTTTAGGAAAAAAACCTAAGATGGGAAAGAAAAAGAGGAGAATTAGATGATTATTTTGGGTTAATCACAACTAGGTGACAGTGGAGGCGACGACGACCGTTACCGAAATCTAGAATTTAATAAAATGTTTTCTGCCAAACAATGAACATCTGAGGGAGAGAGCATTTGAGGGAGAGAATAAACTAGATAAAGAAAGAAAAAGTCAAAAATAAAAGAAAAAATAACTTATATATTAATTAAAAATTACTATATTTACTATTTTATTGAAGTAATATGAATATACATATTACATATTGAATAATAATTATATTAACATATGATTAAATTATTTATTTATTAAATTATATTTAATAATAATTTTATTTAAATTTAATAACAATAACAATAATTATTTACCCATATTTTTTTGCTAAGGGTACTCTAGTCATTTTAGTTTTTTTTTTTCTTTATGCTATTACAAATCTATTCCATTCAACCAAACATAAGAATACCATTACAGTTCTATTCCATTCCATTTGATCAAGCAATTGAATTACTGATTACAACTCTATTCCATTACAACCCTATTCCATTCCTGTAACGACCCATTTTTTGTAGTGCCGAAAAAGATGGTTTCGAGACCGCATTACCGACAAGTGAGTAGGAAAAATATTATTTAATTAATATTCATAAGTATTTATTAGAATCTTATTTAAGTTTGGATTAAAAATTTTGATGATTGATTGATTAATTAGGTAAAAATGATTAAATTGAAAAAAAAAAAGAGTTGCAGATGTTAGTGTCTATTAGTTAAAGGTATTAAATTAAGTAATATGCATGATCGAATGACTTATATGGCAAATAAACCATAGGGAAATATAGTGGACGGTTGTGGCCATTAGCTAGCTTTTTATTTTGAATGAATTGAAGGGTAATTTAGTAAAAGTCAAATAAAACTAAATAAAAAGAACACAAAAATTTAGTTTCATCTCCTTCAATTTGAAAGGCTCCAACCGAAACCACCATGTTAGACCATTGAAGCTTCGATTTTGATTTTTCCTCTTGCATGTAAGTGTATTTTCTTCCATTTTGATTAATTTTGTGTTTTTAAGGTTGTTGTAGCTAGACCGATCTAATTTAGGGACTAATTTGACAAATAATAAAAGGTATAAGTTTTTAAGGAAGTTAATTGTTCTTGAAGTGGTGGATGAATTTATAAGTTCAATGGTTTAGTTTAGCAATTTTGTGAAGCAATTTTTGCTAGTATTAGCTTTCAAGGATTATAATGTTGAAATGTAAAAATAGCATGGTGTTAAACTATAAAATACAAAATTTTATGTAACACCCCTAACTCGTAACCTTCTCTGGAATAGGGTTAAAAGGCATTACCGATCATTAATAACATTTAACCTTCATTATTCATACATGTAACAGCTCGATTTAGGGGCTAGTCGGAACAGTGATCTCGGGATCACTAATCCGAGGTTAGAGAAAATTATTTTCATGTTATTTTATGAGCTAGAACATGATTATATATGTGCATGAAAATTTTTGGTGCCTTAATTTTAGCGATTTCTTACTTAATTGCGAAAAAAGACTAAATCGCATAAAGTGCGAAAGTTCTAAGCTAAAAGTGCCTAATAGCCATAGAATAATAATTTAAAGTCTTTAAAGTGCAATTAGACCCCTAAAAATAAGGTGGCCGGCCATAGGAGACAAGAATTGACAAAATTGGTCAAAGTTGGTAAAAGTTGATGATTAAATTGACTTCTATTAATAAAATAAAATAAAAAAAGAAAAGATATCATCTTTTCTCTCCATCTTCCTCCACCGAAAATAACAAGCAAAATAGGGGTTTTGAAAGCTCAAAATTTCAGCAAACTCATCTCCATCCAAAGCAAGAAGAGCCAAGAATCAACCTCGATCGGGAAAAGAATAAAGTCTCGGACTAGATCGATGATCTAGCTTATTTTGAAATCGAGGTAAGTTTACATGTGATAAATTCAACAATTAAGCCAGCATGTTTGGGAACGTTTAATATTATGATGATACATGATATCCTACTAAATTGAGTAATTAGTGTTGAATGAGTAAGTTGAGATATTGAAGTCCTAGTTGGACTATAATGAATGTGAAAACGCTATCATTGAGACATGAGATGGATGAGGTCATGTATAAGACCATGTCGGGGACATGGCCTCGGCACCGAATTGAAATTCCGTATAAGACCACATCTGGGATATGGCTTCGGTATTGAATATGAGAATCGTATAAGGCCATGTCCGGGATATGACATCGATACTTGATGTGAGATTCCGTATAAGACCATATCCGGGATATGGCATCGGCACTCAGAGGTGACCCCATGTAAGACCACATTTGGGATGTGGAATTGGCATCATGCTTATAATAATGACGATGAGTATGCGTCTTTGAGTATCCTTAGTGATTAATGAGATAAATAGATAAGCTTGGAAATATAAATGAGATTAGTACTAAAGTCATGTGATTGAGTGAATACAGGTACCCGTGAGAAATTCACGATGAATGTTACGATATGTGGCATGGTATGTTCTAGATAAGAACGAGTACGAGTAAGTTATGGCAAAGTGTTTATGACCTTGTGTGGTTATCAAATGTCATGGATTGATGTCCTTATGAGCTTATTGTCGCTATTTATTTTCATGCAAACTTACTAAGCTTTATGCTTACCTCTCTTATTTCCCATTTCATGTAGTATTGCCAAGATAACTTTGGGATCGTGGGACTCAAGAGTTCGGAAATCACACTATCGACATCACTTTGATATAACAATTTAGATTTATTTTGAGTATGGCATGTATAGGATTTGAGTATTTTGTTAGGTTGTAATTGTTAGCCAAAGTGTTGGCTATGCATGTTATCAAAGTAATTTTATAAATGGCCATTGGAATTGGGCCAATATTTGATAAGTATATATATATGCAATGATGATGAAATTATGAAGTTTATGCTTGTGTGAATGCTTTGAATTAAGTTATTGAACGTGCCTTTGGGTCATGAATGATGTTGATATGAGTTGGAGTAAGTATGTTTGCTATGCAGGGTGGCATTTGACTTGGAATATAACCTTTTAATGTCTACACGGGTAGACATATGAGAGTGTGTCTAGGCCGTGTGAGACACACGGTCAGCCCCATGGGCGTGTTGATCGGCCGTGCGTCTCCTGCATGCTAGGTTTACAAAGTCAGAATGCTCAGTAGTAAACACACGGGCAAAGGCACGGTCGTGTGTCTCAACCGTGTGAGAGGCATGACCTTAGACATGGGCGTGTGCCCAGGCCGTGTAAAGTCTGCACTTTATGTGGAATTTAATTCGACACACGGTCTAAGGGCACGGGAGTGTGCCTTGGCCGTGTGACCTTAGTGAGGTGATGACATCATAAACAGAATGCTAAGGTTTTGGCACACGGGCTAAACACGGGCGTGTCGAGGCCGTGTGAGGGACACGGGCGTGTGTCCAGCCGTGTGTATTAAGTCAGTGTTGACCACGGGCGAGGAGCACGGGCATGTCTCAGGGGCACACGGGCGTGTCCCTTGGGTAACACGGGCGTGTGGCTCCTGTTTAGGTATTTTTTTTCTAAGTGCGTAAAAGTTTTCACTAAATTCTCGAACCTTCTGAAAGTATGTTTAAGGCCTCGTAGGCCCAGAATGAGCAGGTTGTGAGCTTAAATGGAAAGTTTCTAAGCTGCAGCGAAATTTTATAGTCGATGTGTTATGTTAAAGCAAGTTAAGTTAGGTAATGCCTCGTATCCGGTTCCGACTTTGAATACGGGTAAGGGGAGTTACATTTATTGGTATCAGAGTTACGGTTTAGTCGATTCTAGGACTAACATAGCGTAACTATGAGTCTAGCTATACAGCCATACGTAAGAGAACTTGTGTAATGATAGTGTGACAGCTCCTGACGTTTTAAATTGTGTCTTTATATAGTAAATGGATCTCGATCCCGACTGAGCTATAGTCGATGATACTACAAGTAATGCGCCGGCTCCAGTGCAAAGGACCGCGCCAGTAGAGAGTAGACCCGAGACTATGGGTCAGAGAGAAGAGGCTTGAGAAGCCTTTCTCCAAATGATGAGCAACTGGTATACTGAGTATGTTCAAGCAAATCCTAATGCTCAACCCCTCCACCCCCACCTATTCCTCAACTCGCTTCTATAACTCCTCAAGTGGTTGAGGTAGTAAGAAGAGAAAGGCCTTTGGTCTATAAGATCTGGAAACAATGAGTCGAGCAATTCCAGGCTAGTAAGGACGATGACCCGGAGAGGGCAAAATTCTGGTTGGAGAATACCATCAGGGTATTCATCGAGTTGTCATGCACACCTAAAGAATGCATGAAGTGTGTAGTATCTCTTTTGAGAGATTCGGCCTATCAATAGTGGAACACCCTTGTGTCAGTGGTACAAAGGGAAAGAATTAACTGGGAATTCTTCCAAGAGGAATTTCGAAAGAAGTATATTAGTTAGAGATTTATAGACCAGAAAAGAAAAGAACTTTTAGAATTAAAGCAGGCAGAATGACAGTGACCGAGTACGAGCGAGAGTTCGTAAGACTTAGCAAGTATACCCGAGAGTGCGTGTCAATCGAGGCTATCATGTGCAAGAGATTTGAGGAAGGGCTAAATGAGGATATTCGTTTATACGTCGGAGTTCTCAAACTAAAAGAATTTGTAGTGCTGGTAGATAGAGCCTGTAGAGCTGAAGAGTTGGCTAAAGAGAAAAGAAGAGCTGAGATTGAGTCTCATGACTCTAGGAAAAGACAACTGAATAAGTCACTACAATCTTCATCTAAGAAATCAAGGGATTTTTCTACTCGACCAGCTACTTCGGTTGGGTTTTCAAACTGAAGTAAAGGCAAACAATTTTTGGAGTCTAAAGTGCAGGCCACATCAGTTGCTAGTGTGGGCAACGTTCGATCGAGTAGAACGGAATGCCCGCAGTGTGGCAGGCGTCATTCTGGTGAGTGCCAAGCGAATGAGAAGGCTTGTTTCAGATGTAGGTCTTTAGACCATTTATCAGAGATTGCCCCGAGATGGGCGAGAAAGAGAAGTCTCAGAATGCGAGACGAAAAGTGCCGCTAGAGGAAGACCACAAAGAAACCCGGGAAATGAGATGAGTAGCAAGAATCCATCTATAGAGCAGACTACAAGAGTCGAGGGTAGAGCACCGATGAGAACATATACCATTTGTGCTTGTGAAGAGGCATCTTCCCCTGACGTAATCACGGGTACATTTTCTCTTTATGATACTCGTGTTATAGCTTTAATTGATCCGGGATCTACCCACTCATACATATGCATGAGATTAGTCTCTAGCATGAGCATGCCTATAGAGTCTACTGAATTTGTAGTAAGAGTGTCTAATCCTCTAGGCAAGTATGTATTGGTCGATAGAGTATGCAAAGGTTGTCCTTTGATGATTAGGGGTCATTACTTTACGGTTAATCTTATGTTATTATCGTTTGACAAGTTTGATGTCATCTTTGGGATGGATTGGTCAGCTACTCATGATGTGATAGTAAATTATGGGAGAAAGTTTATTGAGTTAAAATTTGAAAATGGGGATCTTATTCGTGTTGAATCAGATGAGCAAGACAGATTGCCAGTAGTGATATCTTCATTGTTGACTCAGAAGTATTTAAAAAAGGGGTACGAAGCTTTTCTTGCCTTTGTGATGAATATTAAAGAGACTGAGTTGAAAATTGAGTCGGTACCTATAGTATGCGAGTATCCAGATGTTTTCCAAGAAGAATTACCAGGGTTACCTCCTATTAGAGAGATTGAATTAGGGATTGAACTAGCTCTGGGTACCGCTCCATTTCTATTGCTCTATATAGAATGGCTCCAACCGAGCTAAAAGAGTTGAAAGCACAGTTGCAAAAACTAACGGACAAAGGTTTCGCAAGATCGAGTTTTTCTCCGTGGGGTGCTCCCGTATTATTTGTGAAGAAGAAAGATGGTTATATTATATTATGCATAAATTATCTCCAACTTAACAAGGTAACTGTGAAGAACAAGTACCCGTTGCCGAGAATCGATGATTTATTTGATCAATTGAAGGGAGCCACGGTATTGTCCAAGATAGATTTAAGGTCAAGGTACTATCAGCTGAGAGTTAAGGACTCGGATGTATCGAAAACCGCATCTAGGACTAGGCATGGCCACTATGAATTTTTGGTCATGCCTTTTGGTCTAACGAATGCCCTTGCCGTGTTTATGGACCTGATGAATCGCATTTTTCGGCCATACTTGGATAAATTTGTTGTGGTCTTCATCAATGATATACTGATCTACTCTCGAGATGAGAACGAATATGCCGAGCATTTGAATATGGTTCTACAAATTTTGAGAGATAAACAAATGTATGCCAAGTTTAGTAAAAGTGAATTTTGGCTTAAGGAAGTAGGATTTTTGGGGCACATTGTCTCGAGAGATGGAATTAGAGTCAACTCGAATAAGATTTCAGCAATTGTGGATTGGAAACCGTCGAGGAGCGTAACTGAAGTAAGGAGTTTTCTAGGCCTAGCCGACTATTATAGGCGTTTTATCAAGGGGTATTCCATGATAGCTACTCCGATGACGAGACTATTGCAAAAAGATGTGAAGTTTGAATGGACAGAGTGGTGTCAACAGAGTTTTGGGAAACTAAAAGCGCTGTTGACTAAGGCTCATGTTTTGGTACAACTTGAAACGGGAAGAGAATTTGTGGTTATAGTGATGCATCCCTGAATGGGTTGGGTTATGTACTAATGCAAGAGGGCAAGGTGATAGAATATGCCTCTAGTAAAGCCGCACGTAAAAAATTACCCGACTCACGACTTGGAGTTAGCTGCAATTGTATTTGCACTAAAGATTTGGAGACATCATTTATATGGTGAGAGATGTCTGATATTTACCGACCATAAAAGCCTAAAATATTTGATGACTCAAAAGGAATTAAATTTGAGGCAACGAAGGTGGTTGGAGTTGATCAAAGATTATGACTTAGTAATTGACTACCATCCGGAAAAGGCGAACGTGGTCGCCGATGCTTTGAGCAGAAAATTATTGTTTACGCTGAGAGCCACGAATGCATGTATGGCTTTGTTAGATGATAGTTCTATTCTAGTCGAGTTGATGGCTAGACCATTATTTTTCCAAAAGATTTGTGAAGCTCAGAAAGAGGACAGCAACTTACAAGCCAAAAGAGTTCTATGTGAAGCAAATGTTGAATCGGACTTTCGGGTAAGTCTTGATGGATGCTTGACGTTTCAAGATAGGGTCTGTGTACCCAAAAATGATGAACTTATTCGTAAGATTTTGCATGAAGCACATAGCGGATGTTTAACTGTGCACCCAGGCAGCACAAAGATGCACAATGATTTGAGGAAGTGGTATTGGTGGCCCTGTATGAAGAAAGACATTTCTGAGGTCGAAGATCTAGCTTATTTTGAAATCGAGGTAAGTTTGCATGTGATAAATTCAACAATTAAGCCAACATGTTTGGGAACGTTTAATATTATGATGATACATGATATCCTACTAAATTGAGTAATTAGTGTTGAATGAGTAAGTTGAGATATTGAAGTCCTAGTTGGACTATAATGAATGCGAAAACGCTATCATTGAGGCATGAGATGGATGAGGTCCTGTATAAGACCATGTTGGGGACATGGCCTCGGCACCAAATTGAAATCCCGTATAAGACCACATTTGGAATATGACTTCAGTATTGAATTTGAGAATCGTATAAGACCATGTCCGGGATATGTCATCAATACTGGATGTAAGATTCCGTATAAGACCATATCCGGGATATGGCATCGGCACTCAGAGGTGACCCCGTGTAAGACCACATTTGGGATGTGGCATTGGCATCATACTTATAATAATGACGATGAGTATGCGTCTTTGAGTATCCCTAGTGATTAATGGGATAAATAGATAAGCTTGGAAATATAAATGAGATTAGTACTAAAGTCATGTGATTGAGTGAATATAGGTACCTATGAGAAATTCACGAGAAATGTTACAATATATGGCATGGTATGTTCTAGATAAGAACGAGTACGAGTAAGTTATGGCAAAGTGTTTATGACCTTGTGTGGTTATCAAATGTCATGGATTGATGTCCTTATAAGCTTATTGTCGCTATTTATTTTCATGCAAACTTACTAAGCTTTATGCTTACCCCTCTTATTTCCCTTTTCATGTAGTATTACCAAGATAACTCGGGGATCGTGAGATTCAGGAGTTCGAAAATCACACTATCGACGTCACTTTGGTATAACAATGTAGACTGATTTTGAGTATGGCATGTATAGGATTTGGGTATTTTGTTAGGTTGTAATTGTTAGCCAAAGTGTTGGCTATGCATGTTAATAAGGTCATTTTATAAATGGTCATTGGTATTGGGCCAATATTTGCTAAGTATATATATATATGCAATGATGATGAACTTATGAAATTTATGCTTGTGTGAATGCTTTGAATTGAGTTCTTAAACGTGCCTTTGGGTCATGAATGATGTTGATATGAGTTGGAGTAAGTATGTTGATATGCAGTGTGATTGAGTCACTGACGATCCCCGGATCCGAGCTAGCTTTAAAGACACTGTAAAACAGAGAAACACTTTACACAATAAGCTTTAAAAGCTTAGTAAGTTCATCATATAATACATTTAACTTAACTATTTGAATTCAATATACAATATAAACTATTACATGGTTCAAACCACAATAATATACAATTTTCCTTCGTAGTCATTACTCACATAATCATTCAGTTATCCTTAAATGATATCATCAGCCACATAGGTTCCGTACATACCTGAGCCAACACTTAGTTAACAATCACTTTTGCAACTCAATCCTCGATACCACATTTTGTTCAATCTTTATATGTAACAACCTATTTTAAGGGTTAATCAGAACAGTGGTTTTGGGACCACAATCTGAAGTCAAAAAACTTATTTTAATATTTTAGTAAGGTTTACAGCATAATAGAATTATTGTGTGAAAATTTCATAAAGAAATTTTACCGTTTAAAGCTTAATTTGGTAAAAAAGACTAAATCGCGTAAAGTTTAAAACTTGTGTTCTATTAGCTAAAGTATTAAATAGCTATAGAACCTTAAAGTTAAGATCCTTATGTGGTAAATATACCATTTATATGTTAGTGGATGTTAATGGTTTGGCATAAATGAAATTTTGAATTATTTTTAAGGTTAAATTGGTAAATGGTTAATAAATGTTATAATAATTATAATAAAGCCAAATCATCATCTTCATTAATTCATCCTCCACCGAAAATGCATGAACAAAACAGCCATGGATGAAGCTACATTCGGCCAAGCTTTGAAGATTAATTGGTGAGTGGTTTTTGCTCGGTTTTTAATAATTTCTATGTTTTTGAAATCGTTGCAGCTTAATGTAGCTAGCTTGTATCTCCGATTTCTGAACTTTTAAAGTATTTGAATGATGCCATTGTTGAATGCTTGAGTGTTTAAATGTTTAATGATAGATATTGGATGTTAAAGGATAGATATACAAGTTTTGTTAAGTGATTTTTGACAAAATTGTCAATTAGGGATTTATTTGTGAAATTGTAAAATTTGATGGTTAAATGTTTGAATAAAATGAAAATATGGGCTGTTATGAAGCTATACAAAATTTGGATAGTATGGGTTGTCCTTAAATTTCATGAATTTGCAATTTTACGAGATAAGGACTAAATTGTGAAAAATGTAAAACATTAAGGGCAAAAGTGTAATTTTGTCAAAATGTGTAAATTGTGTTAAATTGAGTGAATTAGTGATTAAATAAGAAAATTTTATTATTATATAGATTGAGAAAAACGAGATTTGGATCTAAAACGGGGAGAAAGTAAAGTATCAGACTAGTCGATCCATTCCGTCGTTTTAACAATCAAGGTAAGTTCGTATAATTGAACTTCAATGTATATTTATGTAATTGATGAACGATAGTATGAATGTATTCATATAATTGATTTAATTTTGGAGCTTAAATTAAATGTTCGAAATAAGTAAAAATGCAGGATCGAACACAATCGTTTCGTAACGAAAGACGAATTGGCGGAAAAGACCATGGTTGGAACATGGCATTACATGATTTTGTATAAGACCATATATGGGATATGGCATTGATATATGTGATTTCGTGTAAGACCATGTCTGGGACATTGGCATCGATATGTGATTACGTGTAAGACCATGTTTGGGACATTGACATCGTTATGTGATTTCGTGTAAGACCATGTCTAGGACCTTGGCATCAATATATGATTCGTGTAAGACCATAGCTGGGCTATTGGCATCGATATATGATAACATGTAAGACCATATCTGGGATATGGCATTGTATATGATATAAGAGACTACTGAGAATCCTTAACGATTCCGAATGGTTCATCACGCAAAGTTAAGACAAGAATGAAAGTTCAATTGAATTAAGCAAAACAGGTACATTTAGAACCTATGTGAGAGTTAAATGAAGGTAATTTAATGAGTTCATAGTGTATCATGAATATGAAATGAGAATTATTAGTGTATAATTATATTTTATGCCAAAATGTGTTTATTTTGCTATAGTGAGGTATGAATTGAATGGTATGTGTGATATATGCAATGATTGTGTTAATTATATGAATATGGCACATTGAGTGAGAATTATAATTATTTAACGATAATTTACATGATTCTTTCGGCTAAAGAAATATGATGAATAATGGATCAAATAAAGTTATATATTGTTGCTTATGTATTTGTAAATGAGAATGAAGTGATAAGAAGTTTAAGAGTCATACGAGTTTTGAAATGAATAAATTTGTGGTAATTTTGTTTAATCGTGTGCATGAACATGAGATAGAATTGTGAAATCAAATGAGCTATATTATGACTTGATACAATTGTTTGTAATGTGTTCATTTGGCTATATGAAAGTGAGAATTGAATGTTATATGAGAATCGAATTAAATAAGCTTATGAAAACTAAAGTTAGTAAGTAAGTAAGTATATTATTGAATGGTGATGATTTGATATGAAATCATGTTATAAACTTGAGATAAGTTGTATTTTGGCATGTGAGATAGCATATCATGCTTATAACATTGTAATGAAATTATTTGTTATGTTAAGTTGATTAATATACGAGCTTACTAAGCTTTCAAAGCTTACTTTGTGTGTTTTTCCTATGTTTATAGATTTTCGGAGATTTGCTCGGGTTGGAAGTCGGCGGAGATCTCATCACACTATTTGACTAATGATTTCGGTATTTATACACTTTATGACTTGGTTATATGGCATGTATAGGCTTTATGATTGTTTGATGTGTAAATGTTGTCTTATGTAATAGCATGGTTTGGTTGCTTATTAATGTATTGAAACGACATGAAATGTGATGTTTTAGGTATACTTAAGAAGGGTGAGAAATGTGGCTAAAATTAAGCCTATTTTCACTCCACACGGCCGAGCACACGGGCGTATGGCTTGACCGTGTGTGACACATGGCTTTGGTTCACGGCCGTGTGTCCCCTAGGGTAGCCCTTCGAATCAAGTCAGTATACCCTACAGGTTTGGCATGGCCTAGACACACTGGTGTGTCTACTGGCCATGTGTAGCACACGAGCTGTCATATAGGCATGTTGTTGGCCGTGTGACCCAAGTCAGTAACCCCTTTAGATTTCACACGGCCTGGCACAGGGGCTTGTCCTTGGCCGTGTGGTGTAAGTCAGAATGTATGCCCTATTTTCACATGGCTTGTGACATAGGCGTGTCTGGTGCCGTGTGAGGCACACGGTCTGTTCACACGAGCGTGTGATCCCTGAATGCTTGAAAATTTTAAGTGATTCCTAAAGTTCCGCAAAGTTTCCATATGAGATCAGTTTAGTCCCGAACCGTTTTCCAATGTATGTTTGAGCCTCGTAGGCTCGTCTAAGGAACGATATGAATGTTTATGAAAAGTTTTAATTTTAGATAGAAATTCATGTTTCAGTTTTGTATGAATGTTTATGTTTAAAGTCCGGTAATGCCTCGTACCCTGTTCCGGCATCGAATACGGGTAAGGGGTGTTACATTATAAGCATTCAACTTACTCGCACACTTAGTGCCAATTTCTTAGCCGAAGCTTTAATATCATCGCACACATAGTGCCTTTACATTAAATCGAATTTAACTCGGTATCGCACAAACAATGCCAATCAATATAGTCGATGCTTTCTTTATTTCGCACACACAATGCCGTTCACCACTATATCAATTCTATTTCGCACACTTAGTGCCACATCTTTTCAAACTCATCATCCACATCGCTAACTCAACAATCACATTTCCATTCATTGCAATATATGTAAACATAAGTTTAACAATTCGTATTATAAACGGACTTACCTCGGACGTCAAAATTACGAAACAAGTTGATCAATCGAGCACTTTATTCTTGCCTCAATCTAAGTCTGAATTTCTCTTTTCTTGATCTATACATATTCAAATTTAACTCATTCATTTACCAAATCATTCAATTCAATCCAAACACACATATTTAGGGCCTTTTACAAAATAGCCCTCACATTTACACATTTTAACATTTTAATCCCAATTTCATAAAATCACAAAATACACATAATTTCATTATGCTCATGCTTAACTGAATTTTTCTCATATTCATACAAGCCCACATATTTCATTTATTTCACATTTTAGTCCTTCAACTTCTCATTTTCACAATTTAGCCTAAAATAACTAATTTCACCAAAAATTCAAAGACAAAATATGTTAATCTTTCACATATCTTTCATATTTCATCATCAACCATCATAAAGCTCAAGCATTCATCAATGGAATATTTCAAAATCATAATCAAATTCCAAAATTAAGACACGGGCTTGATAAAAAATAAAGCAACGATAAAAAAACGTAGAAATTACCAAAAACCAAGCTTGAAACATACCTCGATCAAAGACAACAATGGCCGAACCCTAGCTTAGTCTTTTTCTTTCTTTTTCTTGTGATTTTAGGCAAAGGAAGATGAGAAATGGCCTTTAATTTCTTTTGTTTTAATTATAATAACATTAATATGCCATTTACCATTTTACCCTAAATGTATAACATTTAAATTCCACTAGTATAAGCCCATTTTTGTCCATCTCCACTATCAAAGGTCTAATTAAAACATAAGGACTTCTCATTTAAAAAGCCATGCCAAATAAGCACTTTAACAATCAGCACACGGCTTTTGCATTTTATGCGATTAAGTCCTTTTTTCACAATTCGACACACAAACGATAAAATTTTCACACAGAATTTTCACACATGCTCAATCACATGCTGTAAACACAGAAAATAATATTAAAATATTTTTCTGACCTCAGATTTGTGGTCTCGAAACCACTATTCCGACTAAGGTCTAAACTAAGCTGTTACATTTTGGGGACTGTATAAGAATCCTTATATGTTCGGTCAGCTGCGGAAATTGATTTAAGAAAATTAATTAAATTATTTTTTGGCAAGGGCTAAGTTATATATAAGACAATTGTTGAGGGTGAAATGTATAAATTGTTATGGGATGAATTGTTTAAGTTGAATCATTATGGTTTTGAATTAGTTAATGAAATTAAATTATCATATTTGGATCAAGAAACAAGCAGAATGGTCGCTAATTGAGGGAAAGAGAAAGTCACTGAGTAATCGACCTCGATCATCGGAAGTTAACGCATTTTTGGTAAGTTTGTAGTCCTTAAACTCAAACTTTATTTATTTAACTAATTTGATGGTCAATTATATATATTCAAATGATTAGTATTTTGAATGTAATGTTATGGAAATATATATATATATATATATATATGAAAATGGTTATGGAGTAGATTATAGAAATTCAATATAGAAGATTAATGTAAATGATTTAAATTATGAATTGGAGAATTGTGGAATGATGTAATTACGTATGTAATTGTTGGTTTATCCGACTAGCGCTGGGCGCAACTTATTGTTGGTTTATCCAACTAGTGCTGGGTACACATTTGATATCGTCGATTTATCCGACCAGTACAGGGCACACTTATTGTCGGTTATTCAACTAGCACTGGGCGCAAAACTTTGTTACGGTTTATCCGTTAGGCATCGGGTGTCATTCACAGTTTGACTCATAATGATAATGTTTAATCGATCCATCGGAAAAAATAAGGTTGAAATATGAAGGTTTATGAAATGTTCATATTGAACTATATAGTAAAATTTCATGGAAATAGACATTATATGTTTTGGATTATAAAATTAAGGCCATTAAGTGTAACTGTAGTTCTTTGAGTTAAGAACTTACTCATTATTTAATTATTCCTTGTTGTGCAAGTTAGGTACCTACTTTTTTTTTACAACTCAGCATCCAACGATAATCCCAAACTCAAAGTTAGTGATATTTTCTTTTGATGTTTTGACATGTACCTAGGACAATAATGTTTGAGTAGTGGTCTTTAGGGTTATAAATGAATATAGTAAAGGTTACTTGCATAAGATGCTGCTATATAACTTTGAATGATTTTATACCTTAATGTAAATGCTTGGATAAACTTGTGGTGCATATATATACAAGTATTAATCCATAATAGTTTATTAGTGAATTGATTGGTTAGAATGTAGGTGATTGAGTGTTTGGATGGAAAGCTTGAAATTTTGTTTAGTTGATGAGGCTTGTAATGGTAATTTGTTGAAAGTGTACATGTAATTATATTTGGTTAATTTGGTTGTTGTTGAATGAAATAGGTTGATTATAGTAATGTATTATCTTAGCCTAATTATTTGTTTGGTTGTCTTTGATTAAGGTGCCTTTAAATGACATATTGGTTAGACTTAGGATGGATGAAACTTTGGCATGGAAATGATGTTCTGAATGTGATTTTGAACCTAGGAAGTGAGCTTGATATGGCGTAGGAATGGTGTGTGAAATGGCTTGGAATTGGGATTAGATATGCTGTACACGACCCACTCACACGGTCGTGTGTCTTATTGTCTTTAGGCGCAGGTTTCACACGGCCCGCGACACGGTCGTGTGTCTTAAAATAGTTTGTTACACGGTATGAGACACGGCCGTGTGACCCAACATCAATACACACACGGGCAGGCACACGGCCTGCGACACGACCGTGTGACCTTAATTCGAATATCCACATGGACGGACACATGGGCTAGGACACGACCGTGTGTCCGGACTTCGAATGCCCATATGGTCTAGGCTGTGACACACAGCCTTGTGTCCCATGTATTTAAATTTTTAATTTTTTATTAGTTGTTTTGTTTTATTTCAAATTAACCCCAGAATGTCCTCAAACTATTTTTAGGGCATGTTTGTTATAATTGGAATGTGATTTAATTAATTGTATTTATAGATGAATATTTATGAAATAGTAATGTTAAATGTTTAAATTGTGATCGTAATATTCCGTGACCTAACTTCAGCGACGAAGACGGGTTAGGAGTGTTACCATTCTAGTGAACCAAATGTGGTGTAAGATTTCAAAAATAGAAGAATTCAACTTAATGAACTAAACATTTATCATTTAATGAGAAATAAAATTTTAAAATTTAGAGATGAATATCAAAGCTATACTTGAATTTTGATCCAATATGCAATGCTATCCATGAACTTTGATTTTGTATAATTTTATATATAAAATTTTGATTCGATTTAATTTTCACAAATCAATAATAATATTATCGAATTATCACATTTTATATTGATATATTGCATACACAAATAATTATATTAATTCGATATGAAAATAAATGAATATATATTTTTTAAATGTGTAAAGTTAATCAAAATTAAAGTTTCATATATACATATAAATCATAATTCAAGTTTCACATAATTCAAGTTTCACATATATAACTATACTAAATCAAATTGGAGATCGGACTAAATATATATATTTAATCTGTATCCCTAAAATTTAAAAAATCCAAAGTTAAAAGTACAAAAACTGAATTTAGAATCCACATTTGTTTGTGGACTGTAATAAGGCAATTCGAGGCTTGCTAGGGTGGGCCGTATCGAACAAGGCCTCCTTTCACCTTGTTTGAAACCAGCCACCTTATATATTTGTTTATGTGGGCGTGGCGTCCAAGCAGTAACTGAAGCAGGCTGAGAAGGGGCAGCTGGCTGAACGTGGGAATAAGCTGACCGGGAAGTCTGCCAACCATGGAGGAACTGGATGCCAAAGTCATGAATACGAGCCGAAGAACAGTGGTCATTCTTCCAAACAGACAAATTCCTGAAATACCATAATGACCAAAGAAGAACACCCACCTTTACCTTGGCAACCACCACCACGTCCCCAGATTGAAGCAACAACGGGAACCAACTCTCGACGGTTAAAGCAAAAGGCACAATCCGAGCCATATTCCAGACTCCCGTCGCTATCGGTCAAGTGATCAACACATGATCAATGTCCGCCAACGCTCCACACCGAACGCATGGTAGAGGAACAGAGCAGCCCTTTTCAGCAAGACGAAAACGAGTTGGAACAAAACGTCGCAAACACCTCCACATAAAGTCCTTCACCTTTGGAGATAAACAAGCGTTCCAAATACTTTCCCATGGACCCTTGATCCTGAATATATTGGCACTAGATAGCGAGTTGTAGAGAAACCGATAGGCGGATTTAAGTGTGTAGATCCCCATTCTATCATGATGCCATATAAACCTGTTCGGATGTGGATAAATGCTAACCGGAAACTAAAGAATACGTGCAGCATCAACCGGGGCAAACAATCCGTCAACAAGCTCCCTACCTCATGCGGTGCCCAAGGTCAAAAACCCCCAGTTCCTCCAATCCATCCAGCGGAGGGGAATCGACGTAGAAACCCGATAAACCATCGAGCCAAGGATCCCTATAAACATGTATGGACCAACTATCACCAAACCTCCGGCTAAAATATTTGCATCATTTTGGATTCAAATCATTTGAGTTTGAGATTCAGGTTTTTCCAGTTGAATAGTTACAGTTTTGAATCATTTTAGATTTTGACCATTTCAAGTTTAGATTATTTTAGATTTTAGGTTGTTTGGTTCCGAGTTAATTCAAGTTTGAGTTGAACATATTTAAGTTGATTTTTTATGGTTAAACTTAGTAGGTTAAGTGTTGAGTTTTATTTGATTAGATTGAATTTTTAAGTTTGGATCGAAATTAACAAGTTTAACTTTAAATAATTTTAAATTAACCCTATTGGTTATTCACAGATATTTGCTTTTCCTCTTCTTTTTTTGGTTCAGCTGATAACATATTTAAAAGAGTTTAGAGTGTTTTGGGATGATATATAGAGGCGGAGATAAAAGAGTTTAGAGTGTTTTGGGATGATATATAGAGGCGGAGATAAGGGTAGGCAGTGACCTTGGCCCCAGAATAGTAAGACATTATCTTTTTAGTCCCTTTCAAATTTATGCAATTACAAATTAATATAATAGTAAATTTGCATGACATAAAGTATTCCATCATCTCTACCATAAGATATACAATCAACCCTCTCTATAACAACTTCATTTGTATGTCAATGTTTTGTCTGTTATAACGAAGTGGCTGTTACACACATACTGTTATAAAGAGATAATTGTTGTAAACTTATAATAGAATTTATATCGTGAATTTCCATTAAATAATGAAAGTGATAATTATGTTAAAAAAAGTAAGAATCAAATAAACATAATTAAAATACATATAATAGGTGCACGCATTATTGCTTTTATGCATATTTTGTCTCGCGTTCATTCACATACCTAATTATAAAGTTTATAAATATAACAAGTTCAATTAATTAGTCTGAATTATCATATTAAATTAATTAATTTATCACGAGTTATTAAATTAAAGTAACCAATTTATATATTTATGATGTTTCAAATTCATAGGAGAATATTTAATTAGAGAACTTGATAGTTTATTGAATTTATATTGTTAATTCCATTTGTTAAAGATTATTTCATTTAATAAATATAATTATTAATTTTTTCATGTGAAATTGAAACATTTTATTAAAAAAGTGAAAAATTGTTATAAAAATTAAAATAAAACATAAAAAAATCAATTATAACATAAACTTGACCATTATAACAAAATACGAGAATCACCGCATCATCATGTCATGTTATATATCTAAATTTTATATTTAACTATTTTGTGAATTTATTTCATAAAGGCCCCTATAGGCACTATATTTCTATAGGTTTTTTTTTTTTTTCAAATTAGGCTTTTTCTTTAGCAACCCCTCTATTTTGCTAGCCATCTCTTTTTAAAAAACCACATTTTGGCTTTAACCAGTATTTTATATATTTTTAGAATAAATTACACTTAATATCATTTAACTTTAAAAAGTTATGAATTAATTATTTAACTATTCGAAAGTTTTCATTTAAATTACTAAATTATTTAAAAGTTTTTATTTGTCGCTGAGCTGTTAAGTTTTTTTTTTCTTAAGCTCGACTGGTGAGCACTAAGCAATGATTCTATAATCGGTATAGTGGATCAGTACCCATCGACGTGTAGAAGAATACACCTTACTTTCAAGTCATTTTGACAGCCACTGTTGGAGATTGGAGAAGAAAGCTGTTTAGATTTTGATTCATAGATTCGTGATATTCAAAGTCGTTTCATGGGAAAAAATTGAACCATAGAAGAGGAGGAGAAGAGTCCAGTGACCAGTGACTTAAATAAAAATTTTCAAATAGTTTAATGATTATTTTATAACTTTTTAAAATTGAGGGATCAAATTATAAATTTACAAATATTTTTGTAACATTGGGTATAGTTAGAATATAAAAAGTGGGATCTGAACCGACCCATATATAATCCTTCATCTTGTTGTATGCATTGCCAATTCCAAAGTATTATTATTATTATTATTAATTTATTATTATTTTATTGTGGAGAAGACAAAAACTGAAAATTGTCTCATACATGAAAATAAATACATACATGTGAGGTATTTGTTGAGCACAGACTTCATGAAAAGTAATATAGTTTTAGTAAGGGGATAATATATTATCTGGTACTTAAGTTTAGCTTTAATATTTATTTTGATAGTTTTTTTTTGTCTCAATTTGGTACTTGAGTTTCACTTTAATGTTTAATTTAGTACCTAAACCAAACAACTCGATGAATGTTTGACACATATACTCTAGTAAAAAAAATATACAAGTACTTAACTGAGATAAAAAAATAAAACTTAAGTATTAAATTGAACATTGAAGCCAAACTCGAATGCTTAAACGAGAAAAAAGAAAAACTCAGGTGTCAGATTCAAAAAACTCAGAAACTAAAGTGAACTTTGTTGCCAAACTCCGATACCAAATTGAGACAAAAAAATTAAACATTGAAACTAAACTCGTGATTTTTTTAAAAATATATTATTAAACTAATTTTTCATAATATTTGCCTCAACTCAAATTAATTCGTGAAAATAATTGATTTTTTTTGGAATAAACTTTTATCAATATGAGTTGACTCAAGTCTCAAATTGATACGTTAAAATAAATCTAGATGAATTTTTTATAAAATAATGATAATTTATATTATATAAATTTTGATACAATTATACATATAATTTTACAATGTGCTTTAGTTTATATTATTTTATTATATTTATATTATATGATGGTAGCATCTAAAAAGTAAGGTTAATATATTAATTAGTACTCAAGTTTAGTTTTAATATTCAAATTGATACTTGAATTTGACTTCAATAATCAATTTAATATCCAGATCAAACTGCAACATATGACCAAATAATTATTTGATACATTTGCTCTAGTAGAAAAATAAACATAAGTACTTAATTGAGACAAAAAAAAAAATCAGATATCAACCTGTAAACTGAAGCTAAAATAAGGCACCAAATCGGGACAAAGAAAAACTTGTGTACATAATTAACTATTGACACCAAATTTAAGTATGGAATAGTTTAGTAACCTGGAAACTATTCTATCTACTCTAAAAGCTCCATGATTTTTGAAAATAAGTTTTGTTTCTGGATGATGAAATAGAAGTCCAGTGATTCGATAACATAAAATAATAAAGGTATTAACGGGTAAACCAGTCTTTAAACGTTAAACTAAAGAGCAAATTAATTTTTTCTGTTAAAATTTCATGCATTTGCATGGTTAAAAAATGACGTGATTGACGGAATATCTAGACAATAACACATGACGTCTTACATGTACATCATGCTGACGTTCAATAACCAATTTTTAATAATAAAAATTGATGATATTTTTAACGAAAGAATTGATTTTCTTTTGATATGATATACAAAGGAAAATTTTCTCATTTGAGTAAAAAGATAAAATGCAATCTAATTTTTAATATACCGACTTAAATAATAGTTTAACAAGAAAGACACAAATTTTCAAAGAGCATTTAAATTTTAAATTAGGTTTGCTAGTTAATTACGGTGGACCAAACTTAAGTGCAGAAGAAGTCAAAAAAAGAGGAGGAAGTTAACTTCGGTGCTCCAAATTTGGTGAAATAAACGATAATTTCATTAACTAATTTAATAACAAGGTGTCATTTTTCATTACATAATCTTTTCATATTTTTGATTTTAAACCCAAAAAAGAAATCAATTTTTTTAAAAAATATTGCATAAATCTTCTTTACATGGTAAGCTAATAATTTTCCCAGTCTGGCAAACCCAGCTAATAAGAATAACCATAAAAACCCAATCTCTTAATTCTCTTCCCATATATATATTGCAGCCAAAAAAACAGCTACAGAAAATCCCAAATCACAGAGAAAAGTTCACAAAGAACCCAAAGTTAAATAACTTTTTTGATAACCCAAAACACAAAAATGGGTGCTTCTGAATCAGTTCCTCAAAAATCAATCCATGAATTTACAGTCAAGGTTGGTTTTCTTTCTTTCTGTTCTTTTGCTTTAATGTTTAGATTTTAAGTGAATGATTTTGATGTTTGAAGGTTTTTTACTATGTTGTATATTTTTGTTTGTAGGATTACAAAAACCAAGATGTTGACCTTAGTATGTACAAAGGAAAAGCTCTTCTTGTTGTTAATGTTGCCTCTAAATGGTTCTTTTTCTCTTTTTTCTAATTTTTCTTCTTCTTTTTTTTTTAACTTTTTTTAATTTTTTTTTAATTTATAAAGATGCCACCTTTGTGATTTTTGAACAGTGGACTCACTGATTCAAATTATACCCAGTTGACTGATATTTACAACAAATACAAGGACCAAGGTTAGTTCCTTTTATTTAGATTTTTGTAATTATTAGTTTCTAGGGTATTTTGTGTTATATGAACAGGTAGATGATTTTTTTTACAATTTTTGTTACTGGATTTGTTGAAGATGGTTGTGTTTTTTTTTGTGTTTGTGATGGGAAGGACTGGAGATTTTGGCATTCCCATGCAATCAGTTTTTGAGCCAAGAACCTGGTACCAGTCAAGATGCACAAGAATTTGCTTGTACAAGATACAAGGCTGAATACCCTATTTTCCAAAAGGTAATGAAAATATGTATGTATGTGTGTGTATCCTTAGTTCTAGCTGCATATTTTGTTTTATTGATTTGAACCTAAATTAATCCCAACTTAAATTGACCGAATCTGAACATAAAACAATCCCAACAAGTAACTTAAATTGATCCAATCCAAAAGTATAAACTCGAAATTGACCCAAACTTGAAATGACCATAAAATTTTACAACTTAAAACCAACCCAATCCACGAATTGACTAGGCTAACTTGAATACATATGACCAGCTCATTTTTGATGAATGAATGAATGAAAGCTTTGACTGTTCATCATGTTTGCTGCTTTCTTCAATACAGGGACATGTTGGGGACTTTGCATTTGCTAACTCATTGCTGCTAAATTATTTGTTCTATGTTTAGGTTCATGTCAATGGTCCAAAGACAGAGCCTGTCTACAAGTTCTTAAAGACAAACAAATCTGGGTTCTTGGGAAATAGGATAAAGTGGAACTTCACTAAGTTTTTAGTTGACAAGGATGGCCATGTCCTTGCTCGCTATGGCCCTAGCACTACGCCATTGGCTATAGAGGTACTCCCTCCCTCCCTCCCATCTTTGTGTATCTGCTATCTTAGGAAGTAGCAATTGTTCGTTATTTAAAAATTTTGACTTTTACTATACCCTAATATGATCGGTTCATAACAGACAAGAAACTGATTTAAGCTATTTTACTCGCATAAAAAAATGAATTAACCGATTTGAACCGACTTCTGCCATACCCTATATATGATAATGTAGACTAATTATCTGCTGTGTTGCTTTGCTTACAGGCTGACATCAAGAAAGCTTTGGGAGTGGACATGTGAAAGTTATAAAAAGAGTTAGAAGTGAGGGAATGGAACTTAGAAAAATAATATTATATTTATGAAAGTGTTGGTTCATTCCCATATTATTTTTAGTTTATTGGATTATTGTTTTTTTTTTAAATTATTTTTCTATGTTGATGTGAAGACATTCATTACCATTTAGACAGTTTCTTTGCTGCATTAGAGCCAAGATATAGACAGAAAATAAAGTACTCACATTCAATATTATATATGTGTTTAATGCTGAACAAAATTTGTGCCAAAAGTATTTGCCACTAACAGAGAATATAATATGTTTGCAGAAAAATGGCTATATATGGATATAGAAATAGCAACTAAGTCGAGGTTATTACGATAAAAAAACGGTCTAGTAACTGTTCTTAATACCCGGGAACCTTTTTTTATGATGCATCGTCGATTCATATAGCTTCACTGTACAAACTCAGAATTCAGCATCTTTGTCGAAAATTTCCCATCCATCATCCGATAGTTCTTTTCCATCAGCTTTAGATCTTTCGTCCGATGATCTGCTCTTTGGAGATTGTCCATCGACAGATGGTGTTGGGCTTCTTTTTTCCAGTGTTTTAGCAGTTTCCCATTGGCCGGAACCAAGATCTGATGATCTGCTTTTCAGAGATGAACCGGATGAGGCCAGGATGCAGCTGGTTTGGCTTGAGGATATTGATTTGCTTAATGGAATACGGTCATCGAACTTCTGTTTAAGCAACCTTATATCCTCGCAAATAACAGATATTTCTCCTCTGCAAAAATAAAAAGGAAATGTTTATTGGAAGATAGCTAGAACTGTATCAACAAATAATAGTGTATTCGCATGCATTGATCCATTCTCGTGCTAATTCATACAGAATACCAGAGGCATAACCATCATACATACAGCGATCATTTATTTCACCCTACCAACCAAGAACCTATACGTATAACAGAATTATACTTACTGTAGTGAGTCAATAATCTGGCCACGGTCCATAAGAAACTCACGTAACTGCAGCGGAGCATATGCAAAAGGGTACGTAAGTCCAAAATAAGTAATCTATTTTAAACTTTGTCAAGTCTAAACAAATTTTAGTAGAGTGGACAAATGAAAGCTACCTTGGAATTTTCTTCTGCCTCCTGCCTTAGAATCTTGGACTCTTCGACCACTTTCACCATAATGGCTTCTTGTTCAGCAAGAGCGTTACGAGCAGTTTCTTCTTTTTCCAGCTTTTCCTGCTCTGCTGCTTTCATCAACTCCTGTGTGGCAGATTGTCGAGCTTCGAGGGTTTGACGCATCTGTTGATAAAATTATAAAGATATAAAATAAGAGTATAACAAGCTCAAAGCTCTTCATATCAATATCATGTTCTTGTTAAATACACCATATATGTTATGAGTTTGTTCTGTATAAATTTTCCACTTCTCCATATTCCATCCACATGGATAAACATATTGATCAAGCCAATTCATGGCATACAGATTTATACTAAAAACCGACTAGCTAAGTGCCACGTTTAATGTTTTCCAAGATTACCTCATCAAGAATAGCAAGAGATTTGTCTCTTTCGTCTGACAAGCTGAGCAAGCGATTTTCAAGCTCTTTTACTTCAGTGACTAGGATTGCCTTCTCGCCATATACTTCTCCAGCATGCTGCAAAACAAAGGCGAATGGCTAAGCTTTCATACTCTTTAAAAATCGTAAAACTACATTCTAGTTTTGGTAATTAAAGCATCTAGGTTATCAACAAGTGCACAACCATGTCATTTGCTTCCTTTGCATGTGGCAGCATCTGTTTAAGTTCCTCCACCTTGACGAGAATATCCATGCCCCCCCTTGCAGCTTCCTCTTTTGCTTGTTCGGCAGCTGCCTCTTGAAGTTCAACTTCTTTCATCAAGTTCATAATTGATTGCATGGTCTGAAACAAAATTTTCTGAGCCAAAATCTCATAAGTTAGCAGTTCATCCTCCCAAAATAGCAACAAAAAAAAAAAAAAAAAAGAACATTAGAAGTTCAAAATCTCAAAGATCAGTTCATTCATCATGCCACGATCAACGATATAATGGACTAAGTTCCAGTATTATTAGCATCGCATAGGATCATTCTCAAACCCAAACAGCCTCCAAAGTTGACAAAAGAAAGTAACAAGTTTAGAGTAAAGAGTACCTTGTTATCTTTAGCATCTTCAATGATCTCTTTGAGTAGATCAATTCTACATGTTTGACTTGATCTACTAACAACAGGGTTGAAGGTCTCATCCTCAACATCACTCATTTCACCGATGCAACCCTGCTGGGATTTAAGCCCTATAAAACTTTCTGGCAATTGTTCTTGACAGTATGACGGAACCAGCATGCTCACAGCATTTTCTTCACCTACCATGGTTCCATTTAATGAACTGCTTCTGCATAAATCTTCATTCAAATCCACGGGTCCATCAAAATTTAACTTATCATTACTGCTGCCATTCTCCAAAAGCGGGGCCGTATCATCAGCCGAGGTGAATGGGGCAACCTGTGGCGTCCTCGGAAACCCATCTTCAATGTCTGTGGTTCGGTCTTGACTTGATGAATCTAACTCCTTAGTTTCAAGATTTGCATATAGCAAAGAATTATCGACCTCTGAAGCATTCCAGCTGAAACTAGACTTACTTTTCTGAATTTCAGTATTCCCCAACAAAATCAATTCCTCAGTTTCGATATCAGCAGCCTCGTTATTATTGTTGTCGTGGAATTTTGAAGTAGTTGCTGCATTTTGTGCCTCAAGAGAATCCACATTGCTAGAAGAATCAGTAAGACAAGTGTCTCCGACAACTTCACCTGTTTCCAACAACGGTTCTGTAGAAGAGCTTGTTCCTTTTCCAACTGATACCTTTCGCCGCCTCAACTGATTGCTTTCTTCCTCTTCTATAGCCGCATCTTCAAAAACCCATATATGACATTAAGCAAGTCAATACATCAAGGAATAAAAGCCAATATGCAGCTGACACACATGCACATATGAAGTGGCACTTACCCTCTAATGCAAAAAGCAGACCACACAAAAAAATAACTAAATCTTCCACAAATAAGAAGGCTGACCTTCATTTGGTTCAATTAGATGACTCTGGTTCTGCAAGGAAGAACTAGCAACCGGGGTTCGTTTACATAGGTAAGGTATAATCTCAGACAGAACAATCTCAGCAGCTGCATCAACGTCCTTAGAGTTCTCAATAGCAACAGCTTTCAGAATACGAGAATCAACCTGCGCAAAAGGAGCAAGAAAGCTATTTATTACTGGATGTTTGTTACATTTTCAAAATACAGAGATGCAATTTGGGAATTTATAAGGAAAATTTAAAGCTGAAGTAACTCATTGAGCTTTAACCAGAAGATTTACAAATTACTTAAAAAGGGGGTCACAACTCACACCTCCTTTTTTGTGTTTAATATAACCCCCAAAAAAAAAATGAGCAAAAAGAAATACCTGCGGAAATATATCGAGCAAGCATTGAAAAACCTTACTGAATCCCATTCTGGAAAGCTATTAAGCTGCAAACAGAAAAAAAAAAGAATAAAAAAATGAACTTTTTACACAATATGTATAATCAATATCATAATAAACAACAAGAAAAGAAAAATTAAATAAGAATCATAATTATAATCGAAAATTCATTTCCATGCAAAAGAAAAACCATCAATTGACAATTTTTAATTAATTAATGACGAAGAAATCTAAACATAAAATAGAATTAAATAAACAAAAACCCTAACACTTGTTTGGTGATTAAAAGGACAATATAAGCCACATTTTATTCTTAGAAAGAAAAAAAAGAAATTTCATATTTCATTTCAAAGGAGAATAACCAGAATGAAAAATCAAAAGGATTTCTAACATGAAACGAAGGGAAAAAAAAACGAATCAAGAAAAATGAATCTGTTTGGCAGCAAAGAAATTTTAAAAGAAAAATACATACAATCAAGATAAAGACTAAGCAAATTTAATCGTTGAAAATATCAAAAAAATAAATAAAAGTTAACGAAAAATTAGAAGAAGAAAAAAAGAACATACCTTTTTGAGAAAGTGAAACCAGAGATTGCTAATTAATTTTTTTAATTTCTGATTTATAATTAATTTTTTAGTGTTTTGTTATTTGCAATTTATATATAGTCATGGAAAAAGCCGGAGAGGGAGAGGAGAATTACGCAGCTAAGGAACTGGATATAACCGTAATTAAGGGTTTTGTTTGAGGGTATTTTCGTCTATTAATTTATATACGAAGAGTCTGACCGTTTCGGGTCGTTGTTAATTGGTGGCACTTTGTAATGTAAGGTTTGTATTTGTCAGCGGAACCTTCCTTGTGTTCATTAAGTGTTACAATAAATGAATTTATTTAGATTTTATATTATAAAAAATAATTAAATGGATAAAAACAATACTTGTTTAATTTAGATAACCTTTATATATCATTGATTTCACATTTGAATGGTATTTTGTTTTTAATAATATTTTCAATAATAAATAAGTATTTTTTTAATATAAAATTATAAATTGTATTCTCAAAAATAATTTAGGTTCAAATAACAATTGTACAAAAAAAAATTACGCTTTCATTATTATTGAAATAATCTAAAGTAACATTATTCAAAATAATAATTAATTAACATAATTAACTCTAATATTAATTAAATAATAATTAAGATATTTAGAATTTTATTTAAGCCTCTATTTGTTTCACTGAAAATGACTTCCGGAAAATGATTTCTGAAAAATAATTTTCTAGAAAAGCTAATATTGTCTGGTGTTTGGACGAATCTGTGTAAAATATTTTCTATTGTTTGGTAGATTTCTTAAAAATATTTCATAAAAGTTGTTTTCAATTAAACAAACATACATTTGAGATTTTCTTTTTTTTTATTGTTTAATTGAATTTATTTTTATCTATAATTTTATATTTTAAATTATTTTTGCATATATTAAAATTATTATGTTAAATTCAGATTCATTACAATGTCATTTTTTAATTAAATGACTACTAAGTGAGTTTTTTTTTAAATGTGACATCAACAAAATTTACAAAAAAATTAACGATGTCAACAATTGGACTTGATTTTCAAATTTGAAAAGTAAATGGACTAATTTCTTGAAAATAAAAGTACAAAGACTAAATTACAAATCTGTGAAGTGTACATAGACTTATGACATATTTTAACATTTATAATACAAAACATTTATTATTAATATATTTATAATTGTAATAAATATTTATTATTAAAATATTAATATTGAATATTTCAATAATATGTGAATAATATTATTTAAATTTATTATTTTTAAAATTTATTATTAAAATAAAATTGAAATATTAAATAATTTATTATATTTATTATATTAATAATTTATTATATGACTAAATATAAATAATTAAATATGTGTGTTTAATATTAAAAAATATAATATTTTAAATATTTTTAAAAATAAAAATAAATTTTATTATTAATATAATAATATTAAGCTTGATTTAAGTTAATTTTTATATAAAAATAAAATTATCTATAGATGAGCTCTTTTACGGAAAATGACTTACGATTTTCAAGAGGGTAAGTCATTTTACAGGAGAAAGAACTTATTTTAGCTTGACCTGTAAGTCATTTTCCATTGACCAAACTATTTTCTGTGAAACAAACACAGAAAAATGCAGAAAATATTTTTCGTAAAACCTTTTACATGTAAACAAACGGACCCTAAGTAATAACTCGGATTGCTGAATTGATTGGATTATAGATAAGGCATGGGATTGTCAGTGACTTTACTAGGATTTAGGCTTTAAGTTGTTGTCGATGTCATGAGTTTGTGAACTTACACTAAGAGCATGTTTGGTTGGTTATAATGCTAAGCCATTACAGCTGAATTCAGTGGGCCCATCCCTATTCCATTGTTTGGTTGGTTGTAATGGGGTATTGCAGCCTTATTCCATACAGTCTTATTCAAGGCAAAACTACAGTTTACCATTCAGCACCCTCCCCACGGAATACCAATTCAGCGTGAAATTTTTTCAACTTTACCCTTCTCTTCTTTCTCACATCTGAGCATTTTCATTTTCTTCTTTTTTTCACGTCTGATTCCTATTTCCTTCCAACCTTCTCACTCTTTTTCACCTCTGAACCATCCTCAACAACCCTATACAAGCCCGAACCCAGATCCAATTTCAAATTAAAGCCACCAAATTCTTACCTACCAGTGAATTCTATCGATTATCGCTCCTCAAGCTTCGGTTGAATTCCATCGATTTCCATCGATTTCCCGTTTCCACAAATTCATCCTCAAGCTTCGGTTGTGAAGAGTGGATAAAAACTTCATTAGGATCCTTATCATATTCAACAGCACATGCAGATTTGACACCCACTGCTCCTCAAAATACAAATTTTGGTTCTCCTACATGCAGCTCCTTTGGTCTAAAGGTATAAAATAACTTTCTTTGGGTAAGGTATTACTGATTTTTAGGATGACCGTAACAAGTTTTTCCCCCAAGTTCCTTTTCTTATAGATTTGATGGGAAAAATTGCCCACTATTAGCAGATTACTTGTTCTCTCATTAGTCACTTTATGTTTTGGTAGTTTTATTTCTCAATATGATATTAACTAAGGGATGAAAGATTTTGTTTGTTAATGTGGATTATTCATCAAAATGCTTTGCACTGACTCGCCAACAAGAATCTATGTTAAATGCTTATTGGTTTCTTGATTTCTTCGAACTAAGGTGATTTATGTGGATTTTGTTTTAAAACAGGAATGAAGCATTTGGTAATATATGTGCCCATAAATAACATAACACTTATGTTGCAGGAAAGATGTGCAGGTACTGATACTGTAGCTCTTGTAGCTCGAATATTGCATAGATCTAGAACTAATCTCCAATCATTGCTATTAAAGAGTAATATAGTTGTTGTTGAAGATTCCTTTGTGCACCTGGTATGTTTCTCAATTAGTCATTTTCTATCAATTGGGTTAAGAAAATGCACAAAAATTAATACTTGTGTGATTTAAGTTGACTTATGGTTTAATGCTATGTCTAAACAAGACCAGAATAGTTATTTATAACAGTATTGGACCACCTCTAATCCGTATTTTCCTGAATTAAAAAAAACCAGTGATAAGAGACACTTTGTCCTCTCTTCTTTCACGAAGGATGTCTTGGTTTCTGCTTTGTGTTATTTGTATATATATATAGTATTAAATAAATGTCAAAGTAGTAAGTGTTTAAGATTTTAGTTCCACCTTTCATAGAAAAGCAAGTTGTTAATGCTTCGTAGACATAGAGATATATTATAGATAAGGACAGGGGTCATTCTACTGGATCTTCCAAGTGAGTCTGTAAGGTATGTCAGAGTAAATTTAATAACTTCCTGTTTTGTTGCTTCATTAATTTCGTACATTGAACCTTTTGAACATATAGACAACTTCATAATATATTCAAGTAGTTTCTTTATTACTTTATATTAAATTCAATTGAATCATTATTTGGTATGATGTGATGAAAAATCATGATTGATAAAGATGATAGTCTGAAATAGGCTCCTTGTTGCCCCCTCCTGCCTAAAAAAATGGCCCTCTGAATAGTTGTGGGATCTGTAAATTATGAGGACTTGGATTCTTGAAGACCTTTGACACTATATTGTGCTAGATTATTATGATGGCAGTATCAAGTTACTCTATGTAACTTATGATTTGTAACTAAAATATTTTCTTTAATCAGTACAAAATGATGACAAACATGCAGCAAGGGGATTCGATTCATGAAGGAAGCCGTTTTTTTTTGTTCAAACAGTTGAAACAAAATTCAAATATTAGTTACTCCTAATAACTATTAGAGCTTTGATGAAGGTAGCTCTTCCCCGTCAAAGGCCCTCCTATTACTTTCATCCTTAAAGCTAAAAAATAGATAGACCAAATGTGTCACTTCTCTACTATCTGTACAAGCATGTATACCTCTCAAGTCCTTGTTTCTGCCACTCAACCCTGCCTGTATAGCCCATGTAATAATCTACATAGCATAAGCTAAGCTGCTTTTGTACTAGAACAACTGCAAGTTTAAGCCCCCTTGTTGTCTACTATCTAAATCAAATTGTTGAAATGTCTTGTACCGTATTTAAGCACAATCAAGATTCAGTGATCTTCTCCTAAGAACATAGAAACTAGTTCATGAAATGATTTTAAATCAAATAGAGATATACCCTATTTTGCAGTTTTCATATATAGTTCTTATAGATTGCAAATGATATTATTTTAATAGTTAAATTTTGATCTTATTTGTTTTTTTTTTTAGTATTGCTACAACTATAAAAAAGTATATATAAAAATCAAACATGATTTTAATTAAAATGTTAAAACTTAAAATCCATGGTTTGTTTATTTATTTAATATAAGAAGACAAAATCTTTTTTATGATGCTCTCTATTCTTGTCACCAAAATAGTTGCTGATGCTTCTTGTTTTTCTGCTGAGGTTTACATCTTTTCCTCAAGAGAAGCTGTTATGTTTAGTGATTAACTTGGCATTTTACATAGGTTTTTGAGATGTTTCGTTATCTACCTATCATTTGTTCTTACAAATGTTTTTAATATTTGGGGATTTGTATTTTATTTGATTTCCCTTGTGGATTAGACTTTTTTTTTTGAAAAAAGTAATGTTTATGTATGATATATATAGGAATTACTTAAAAGAAATAATTTGTTTTTAAATAAAATATAATTACATTATTTAAAAAAATAATGTCATCATACTGAATTTATTAGTATTTTGAGATTATTAAGATTATTTGTTTACATATAATAATATATAACTTAATTTACCATGTTTAATCTAATTGTATAATAATCTAATTGTAGGTCTTAGTTATATTTTTCAATTATTCAGGGGTTCAACTGTATTTCGGGGACTTGAAGTTAGGGGAAGAACCACGCTCATCGAGCAAGAGAGCAGCCGACTTTGGTACCATTGTGTTGCTTCCACTCCTTTTATTTTTGTGCCTATTATCTTCATTGCTAATGCGGTGGTAACAATCCGCAATTTGGGACTGTCTCTTTACTGCTATGTTTTTCAAATTGTATCATATCATATATGATATTTGAAATCTTCATATCTAAATTTGTAATAATTGAAATAAATAAATGTTAAAATAGCCTCATTTAACTTTCCCAAAATTCCTGCAATGAAGGGTAAATTCTTTTTAAGGGGCAGAATTAAATTATATACTTTTACGATAATAAAAATATAATTTAAGTATTCATATATTTATAACTTTTAAAAAATTAAATTAAATTTTTATCATTTTAAAGGCTAAAATGTAATTTTACCATTATTAATTTAAACTTTTATAAATTTAAAAAAAAACAAGAAACAAAATGAAAAATTTTCCATGTAACTTCCATTGTTATGTTTCAAAGCAAACTAGAAACCTTGGCTTCCCCACTTACCCTGCCTCTACTTATCTTTCATTGTTATGTTTTACTTTTGTTTACCATTATGTTAAATAACATCCATACAATATATAAACAAACATAATTACTAAACTTCTTAATAAATCTAATCCATTAACATTATTTACTTTTAAATAATCTTAATAATCTTATTATTATTGAATAAGGTTAAAAGTATTTTAACCTTATGCGCATAATTAGGATTATTTACTTTTAAATAAAAGTACTTGTGAATTCATCTTTCCCAATACATTATAAAAAGTTTCATATAATATATGTATATTTCTATAACACTGGAAATTATGTAATTTGGACGTGGATGTATTTCAAGATTAGATGTTCATTATTAATTTTTCTATTAATATTCAAGACATTATTATTTGCTAAGCCAAGAGCCGATTTTGTTGAATGAAATTTGATAAATATGTATTGTTCATTTTTCTTTGACAGTGTGTTATTGCTTCCTCTTCTTCTTTGGTTTGCTTGATTGCTTCTTTCACCCACAGTTGAGCTTCTTGTATTCACTGAACCATTGTAAGTTCTTTACAAATTAAATTCTTTGATTTTGTTTTACTGTTATTGAAATTAGTATTGAAGAAATGTGACCCTTTTACTATGATTTGAATATATGTAACACTTTAATATCTTGCAGTAATGGCTCATCTGCCTTTAATTGTACAAAGTGAGAGGCGTAAAAGAATTTGTCTTGCTATTACAATATGGTTGCAAATGTGTACAGTTGCGAGTTGGTTCTTAGTTGCATTGGGTGCCATCCATAGCATACATACTTATAGACCAAGGATTAGATCCTATATTTTAAATTTTTATGCAAAACGAGATTATGTGAAAAGACTTGTATATGCTAGTGATGAGACCTGTATTGAACAAGTTAGGATGAATAGAATTACCTTTTTTAAACTATGTGAGATGTTACAAACTTTAGGGGGATTGAAGTCGTCAAGGAACATGCTTGTTGATGAGCAAGTGGCAATGTTTTTACATATCATTTCTCATCACCTTAAAAATAGAGTTATCAAGCATCACTTTAATAGGTCCGGGGAAACCGTTAGCAGATCATTTCACAATGTTTTAAATGCTGTCATACGCTTACAAGATGTGTTATTTAAAAAGGCAGAGCCAATTACAGCTAATTCTACAGACCTGAGGTGGAAATGGTTCAAGGTATTGGAGTGAGTTCTATACATAGCTCGTACATAATTTAGTCCATTTAGATTTAAATATAGTATCCTAACTCGAGGTTTTATACATATGATGTAGAATTGCTTAGGCACTTTAGATGGAGCCCACATCAAGATTAGGGTTCCAACAGTTGATAAATCTAGATATCGAACGCGAAAAGGTGACATAGCAACAAATCTGTTAGGTGTTTGTACACTTGATATACATTTTGTTTATGTTCTTCCTGATTGGGAAGGTTCTGTTGCTGATGGATGAATTCTTCAAGATGCCATTAGTTGGAGACATGGACTAAAAGTTCCTCATGGTAAAGTGCAAAATTAGATGAATTTGAATTAATTTTTAAGATCATACTTTTTTGGGAGATTAACCATGACAAATAGTTTCTTTTTATAAGTTGTTATTATCTAGTTGATGCTGGATACACAAATTGTGAGGGATTTCTTGCGTCTTTTAAAGGACAAAGATATCATTTGAATGAGTGGCGTCAGGGTTACCAGCCAAGTACTCCGGAAGAATTTTTCAATATGAAACATGCTTCAGCGCGTAATGTTATTGAAAGATGTTTTGGGTTATTAAAACTTAGATGGGGAATACTTAGGAGTCCATCATTCGATCCTGTGAGGGTGCACAATAGAATCATTATTGCATGTTGTTTGCTCCATAACTTTATTCGAACCTATATGAGTCTTGATCTTATTGAAGCGGAGTTGGAAGAAGGATTACCTAGTAATGTGATAGATGATGATGAACTGAATATCGTAAATATTCATCCATTGGATGCTTAGGCTACTTGGAGGATGGAACTAGCCAACCAAATGCTTGATGAATGGCAAACATCTAGAAATTAGTTAGGTTTAGGGTAAAAATAGTAAACGTTAAGTTGTTTATGTTATTTCATGTATTTAGTTTATGAAACTTTGGTGGTGTTTGATTTGTTTTTTTGTATTGTATTAGACTTGTTGAATGATAATTTATTTTCTTTTGATTCATCATGTGTTATAATTTTATAAAGTGTTGATCTTTTGATGCACAATATTGAACTTAATATTAATTTGCGTTTTTTTTAAGATAATTATGTCAGGTTTTTCACAATCAAGTGTTTCTTCCCAAAAGCCTCGAGGAACCAAAAGGAAATGGGTTTCAGAAGAAGATGCTACGTTGGTTGCTTGTATGGTCGACTTGCACAATGTTGGAACCTTTAATGCAGAAACGGGATTCAAAGCCAGTTATTTAAATGAGTTGGAAAAAATGTTAGAAAAAGTTTTACCCCACGTCATGTTGAAGGCTAAACCTAATCTTGAATCGAGGATTAGGACATTAAAAAGGGATTGGTCAATCGTTTATGATATGCTTAGTGGAAAAAACAATAGCGGCTTTGGTTGGGATGAGCATAGGCAGCTTGTTGTTGCTGAAGATGCGGTGTGGAACTCATATATAAAAGTAAGAATTATTTCAAGTCTTTATTATCTTATTTTGACCAAATTTATATCTAATATGAATTCCTCATTTTTATAGAGTCATAAAGAAGCCGCTCAATTCAAACATCGGAGTTTCCCTTATTATGACCAACTTATTACCATCTATGCAAAAGATCGAGCCACTGGGAAAGATGCTCAAACAGCCGCTGATATTATTGAAGAAATAGATGTTCAGGATGTGGCTACTACAAATACTCATGAAGAAAGAAACGATTTCCATGGATGCGAAGCTGATGTTTCTTTGGATGACATGGATCTTTCAACTACACAACCGCAACCAGGTAGAAACCAATGTGATTCCACATTTTCAAAGAAGAAAAAAAAAGATTTCTGATGCAAGTGATTCTTCTACTTCATTTAATAATGCTGCCACTTTATTGGCGAAAAATATACAGACTGTTGGCCTTGAAATCAGTAAGAGTATTGCCTCCGAAGTGTTAATTCAACAAAAGTCAGAAATGGCCATTCAAGAAAGTGCTCTGAAATTATATCCAACATTATGTGAAGTAGAAGGTTTAACTGAGGATGAGCGCTATCGAGCATTGAGTAAAATTCCAGATCATCCAACGCAAATGCTCATTTTCTTTAGTTTACCTTCTGCTGTGCAATTGGAATGAGTCAGAAGATTTCTTGCTGACCATTAAAAATCATGGTTGTGTTGATGATATTTTGGTAACTTTTTGTGTTTGTAATATTTGGATGGTATAATGACATGATAAAATGTCATTACAATGTTGTAACTTTTTGATGTTGTAAAATTTTAAAACATATGGATTATGACATATAAACTAATGAAATCATGTAACTTTTTGTTAATATATGAATATTATGCTTGGATGTGAAATATAATTCTCAAGTTATTTATTACTTCTAATATTTTGTTTTTTATTGTAGAATAATTAAATTATTTGTTTCATTAATGATATTTTAACACATTAAATATGTATTGTAGATTAAAAATAATAAAGTAGATTATATATTTTTATAGCATTATATATTTTGATTTTTTAAATTCATATAATAATAATTATATTAAGAATGTTAATTTATATTTTTTATTAAATTATATTTAATAATAATTATGTTAAAATATGGTTAAATTATTTATTATTTTTATTAAATTATTTTCAATAATAACATTTGCCTAAAAAAAAATTCTACTAAGAGTATTCTGATCATTTTAATTTTTTTCCTTATGCTATTACAACGTCATTCCATTCAACTAAACACAAGAATTATAATTCTATTTCATTCCATTTAACTAAACAGTTGAATTACTGATTACAGCTCTATTCAATTAGAGTAAACCAAACGATTTATAATGGAATGATAAAATTATAAATTTACTCGTATGCACATCTGATGTCCTTTGCGACCAACTTGTAGCTTTTCCAACAAATTAATGACAAACTTTTGATAAATGACCAAAATATAAAGTCATTAATAATGGTGTAATTACCCCAACTAAAATTGATCGAAGCAACGAAAAATAAATAAAAAATAAATGCAAATTATCTTGTTGAAGGGAAATTGAAATTAGAGCACGTGGTGCCCTTCAGCAAAACTAAGGAAGTAAATCCTAATCTGCTGTTGTCGAGATCAAACTGCAGCAAATTATCCACCATCTGATGCCCACCAATCACCACCGATGTTCTCGGGTTGACCCCACCGTCAACAAATCCCAAGCACCAAACATCTCCACCACCATCTCTCGTGATCCTCACCATTGAATTCGAACCAAACACCCTCCAAAACACATTATCACTTTGCATCACGAAATCGACGGTCGGGACCCCCGGTCCTACCCGAGTTACAGTGATATCAGCCGCGGAATAACACACGCCGAACGGTTTCACAGTGTCTGTCACCGTGAGGTTCAATGCAGACGATTCGTTCACAAACGCTTTGGTTAAAGCGTTGTAAATAGAACTTTCTAAAACAGTGTAAGGTACGGCCGTGCTTATTTTTGCCCCCCCGGATCCGTTCTCGTCGACAGCTAATAACGAGGAGTTTATCTGAATTGGTTTGCCGTTGACGTTGACGGAGGTCATATTGATGAAATACTCATCGGACGGTTCACCGGCGTAGGTCACGACGGTGCTCCCGACGGGGTTTAAAACTAGGGGAGTGTAAACGAGTGATTTGGAGATGTCTGTTTTTTGAGGTGAAAAATAGTAAGGCCCGACGGATCCGATTAGAGCAACGCCAGGATCCGACGGGGATCCAGGGAGACACAGCGCAAAACAACGAGGAACAGAGAATGTGTTGCTAACCTGCGCCGGGAGGGAATAATTCGACCTACCGAACGCGGCTAGTCCGGTCACGTTGTTAGCTAGACCCTCGAGTAGCGAACTCGGCGAGCAAGAGAAAATGTAACCCGGAAGGAGAATCGGCGGACCTTGAGTCGACCCATCCGAGGTGGGCAACGCGAGTGAGTCGGTTAAGGCGGGTGAGAGGGCGATTTTTCGGGTAACGGAGTTTTCAGGGAAAAGGGAGCAGCTGTCATTTGCGCAGGAAGGGCTCGGAGCATTGAAACAGACGGAGCAAGGGAGATTGTGGCCGAGGGAATCGCAAAGAAGGGAAGCCCAGGGAATGTGTTGGTAAGTGGTGGAGTTGTAGCCAGCGTCGCAGGCCACCCAAGAGAAGGAGGCCCCGACGTCGAGGTGGAGGCGTGTGGGTTGGAGTGGGGTTTTGAGATAGACAGTGAGGGAGTAGAAGAGGGTGGCATTGTCTTTTTGGATTGGTGATACAAATGAAATGGCATGAGCTGGTGATTGAATGGAGAAAGGATACAGAAAAAATATGAGGAAGAAGAAGGTAAAGAAGGAATGGAAGGGCATGGTTTTTGCTGGGATTTGTGAAGATTGAATGAATAATAGCAATGGCGGTGAGTGAGTGAGCTGAATCAGTGAGTATAATTGAGTTTTGAACAGATGGGAAACACAAAGGACCGACAAGACGAGAGTGATGACGACAGGAGACAATGACACGTGTAGAAGTCTTTTTTATAAATAATCGGTCAAACTCTTGTTTTGATCCTTCTACAATGCTAAAATTTAACATTTAATCACTAAATTTTAATTTAACATAATTATTATTTAATTCAAATGATTATCAACAATATATGAGTATGTTTTATAATTTCACCCTAACATTTTAGCCTGAATAATTAGAGGTTAAGATATTTTGAATTTAATAATAATATTATATAATATATAATAAAAACATATAATATTATAAAATAAAGTTATTAAATTATATAAAATTAAAATAAAAAGGTAATATCACCATAAAGACTATTGTACTAGGAGTTGAATTACATTTTACTTATTGTACATTTGAATTAAAAAGCAAATTAATTCTTATGTTAAAATTTTTTATCTATTTTATTGTTAAAATCTGATACTATAATTATTTGTTAGCGTGACTTTAAAGATGTGGTTGGATGCTGGGCCTGGTTGTTAGGGAATTCCATTGCTCGCCTTTGACTTTTATAGGGAAAGTAAAACAAAATGTACCATCTAAGAAAGCACCAATGACTAAACCAGGCACAGCATCTAAATAATCTAAAAAACCAACACCCCATTCGCGGTCCAATTAATTTGATGAAATATTTTTCCTTCAATTTATTTATTGGTTTAAGTGTATAAATTATTAAAAAATTAATTTATTAAAAATAGAAAAAAGTGATCTATTTAATCTTTTATTTCAGACCAATACCTCAACTGTTTTAATCTAATTTTAAAAATAGTGTTAAAATTCTATTTGTTCCAATAAACCTTTTAGGAAATCAATAAAATTTTTAAATTAATGTATTATTTGATATTTGAGTTTAATTTTAATAATTAAATTTTTTAATAAATCATATGTGTCAATAATTTATTGAGTATGTTTAATTCAGATATAAAATTAAATATTAAAATTTAAGTATGAACTAATATATTAAACTAAGGTTAATGTAAAGGTTTATTTAGTATATTGTTAAAAAAATATAAATATAAATTCTCCTTGGTGGTTGGGGCGATGGTCACTCTGTCCTCATTTGTGTTTAAACTCAGTAAAGCACACTTATGATGACAGCTTTCCCTTAAACACTGTCAATTCCAAGTAATTATGTGGTAAATTGATAATATAATTTAAGAATTTATTTTATGGACTTTCCCCACCATATTAATTATGGTTATTTTTTAATTATTTAATAACATTTTAAATTTTTTTTGTCATTGACATGTAATTCTGATATTTGTTTACCTTGAATGCTGAACCTAAATTCGAACCTCAAAACTTCAAATCTTAAACTCGAACTCAAACCTTTAATCTCAAACTTCAAAGCCTAATTTTGAATCTAAATTCAGGGTTTAAGGTTTAAGATTCAAGGTTTAGATCCAAAATTCGAGGTCATGGTTCAAGATAAAAAATTTATTAAAATTATGTGTCAATGACATAAAAGATTTTACTTAAATGTCATTAAATAATTGAAAAAGGATTATGAATGATATAGTGAGAAAGATCTATAAAATAATTTCTCGTATAATTTTATTAATGAACCAAATGACGACTCAATATTTAAATAATTTAAAATTAAATTCACCTCATTTTATTTCTAAGAGATAAATATTAAATTTATACGAAAACTTTAATATAATGTATAATTTAAGTTTGATATTTATTGCTATTTCTAATGATGTGACGTGGAATCAAATAATATCCCTAATCATATATGTATACTCAAAAAAGTGTTGGGCTGATAACTTCAAAACACTATTACAAAATTACGACGTCGTTTCTTATGAAGTCAATAAAGTCCAAAAGGCCCTTTTAGCTATGGCCCGAGAGCCCTAAAATCCCAAGTCCACAGCAAACCTGGCAGGTTCTTCTTCTCCTCTCTCCGGCTTCCTTGCACAGTGCCGTTGGCTCTCCCTCCCCTACCTCTCTCTTCAACATGAAGCTCGTCAGGTCATTTTATGCTATGAAAATTTTGTTTCTTTGTGTTTACAAAGTGAATGTGTAGCAAAATTTAAAAAAACAAAAATCATTTTTGATTCTTAATATATGATTCTGAAATGTCGTGAGCAGGTTTTTAATGAAGTTGAACAATGAAACGGTGTCGATTGAGCTTAAGAATGGAACCGTTGTTCACGGTACCATCACAGGTTCCACCTCTTTCCTCTTTCTGCTTTCCTTTTTTTCCCGAATTTAAGGGTTACCTTGATATCCAAAAAGAAATCTTGCAATGTGCCATAGGCAGTGAAGGTTTCTTTCATAATTTAAATCTCAATTGCGTATTTTTTGTGGCTGGACTATTTGGTTAAATTAGTTACTATCTTTAAAATTGAGGGATCGATTTAGGTGCTGTGTTCACGCATTGTATTATATATTTAAGGTGAATTGGTATTGGACCTATGATTATGGTAGTTTTGATGTATTGGATTAGCGATTCTTCGAATCACATCAAGTTTAGTAATGAATCAGCAATCCGTTACGTGAGCCTCTGGAATTTGGTGATTTTGGTATGGCAGCCGGTGGTGATTTTGGTGGCCAGAATTTGGAAATTGAGGGGGTTAGAAATAGAATCAATAGAGAGCAAAAGGTCTCCTAAATGGCACATCATTCATACTACGTTGATATTTTCCCACGTCATTAGCACACGTGTCTATTGAATCCGTATTACCATACCACATGTATGCAGCTGTAGGGTTGTAAATGAACCGAGCTTGAACTAATAGGCTTCTGTTCATGTTCATCTGTTTTTTTAAAGTTGTTCATGTTCGGTTCATTTTCATTAAAATTTTCAGAATTGTGTTCATGTTTGTTCATTTAAGTTAAATGAACAAGTTCATGAATATTTAACAAACATGTCCATGAATATGTTCATGAACTGTTCATCGAACGCCTTGTTCATTTACAGCACTATGTAACTGTGCTAGATAATAGCAATTTCTTGCCTGACTAATCAATTGAACTTGTTTTTACTTCATTTTGAAAGCTTATACATTCATGTACTGCAAAATAATAAAAGATTATAGGTTTATTTACGGGCAATAATATTTCAACAGCATAGTTTCTTTTGCTTATTAAAAGTTGAGGGTATGTTTGTATATTAAGCCCTTATTGCCCTACACCTGTTGGCATGCAAATTTTCATGACTGGTATAATTTGCTACATTTCTTTTAGGTGTGGATATCAGTATGAACACCCATCTGAAAACCGTGAAACTCACTTTGAAAGGGAAAAATCCGGTCACTTTAGATCACCTTAGTGTGCGGGGTAACAATATTCGCTACTATATCCTGCCTGACAGCTTAAATCTCGAGACGCTGCTAGTTGAAGAGACTCCTAGGGTGAAACCTAAGAAGCCAACAGCTGGTATTTGCTGTTTCTCTCCTGCTGTTTTCCCATGTGTTCTTAATCCTACTTGTATAAGCTTGTTTTTCTTGCAGTATTGATCTCTCTTATGCATTTCCAAATTCAGGGAAGCCTTTGGGACGTGGTCGGGGTCGTGGCCGTGGCCGTGGACGTGGTCGAGGCCGTTAAATATGCACTGTATTTTTGGGACAGCTGGATATGGAGACAGCTTTGTTGTAGGGTGAATTCCTTTGGTGATGTTACGAATACTATAGGGAAATTGTATTGGGATTTTTCTATTTTGTGAGATTTTTGGCCTGGTTTGGATAGCTTAATCATGAAAACCTGAAATTCCTTGAACTTTTTCTTTTTAAATTATTATTTTCAAAATCTGCCCTTATAGGATCTGATTAAGTCAGAAACTATTGAATTCGGATTAATAGTAAAAAGGACTAATTTGATTAGATCCCTATAATAGAGGGACCTTTCATATACATTTACCATTCAAAAAACTAGTGTAAGTGCCTAAAATATATTCCTTACATTTTTTCAAATCTTAAGACATAACAAGTCCACGTTTTGGGTTGAGTTTGAGCTCAATCAATTATTAATTTCAGTGTAGCGGTATTCAAATAGTAACTGAACTGAACTAGTATTAATCGAAAATTTTAATTTTTTAACCGTTAGTTAAATATAAATTTTTTCAAAAAAAGTAACCAAACTAAAATATTTCAGTTAATTTAGTCGGTTAGTCAAATTAATTTAAATTTATATGTTTTTGTTTTTTTTGTTAAAATAAGTATAAAATATAAAAAAAATTAATAATTTTCGTTTGATCAAATTATCTGAATTAAAACTACATATAATTTGTATTATTAATTATTAAGTTCAGTTAATTCGATTAATTACTCGATTTCGAACCGAATTAACTAATACTCAAACTTTCAAAAAATCACTAGCCAACCTTTGACTGAATTAGATCGGTTAATTGATCGATTAACCGAATTAGATCGAATCAGTCGGTTAATTCGGTTTTAACTGAAATTTGAACACCCCTACTTTAGCGCACTCGAATCAACGTCCTCCTACATTGGCAACAATCCCGATGCCAACTGAGCTAAGATTCAATTGACATTTTTCATTTGCTTTTTTTTTTTTTCTCAAGTTTTGGTTGTTTCAAAATATTTTACTTGAGTTTAGATTGTTTTGAGTTTGTGCCATTTTAGATAATTTAAGTTGGGGCTCATATAGTAAAAGTATCATAGAAATCCCTGTACTAGAGTTAGATTGCATTTTACTTTCTCTACTTTAAAAATGGACAATTAGTCCCTATAAGTTAGATCAAAGAACAAATTGACCATTTCAATTAAATTTTTTATCTATTTTTACTATTAAAAACTGGTGTGATCGATGAAATAACCAAATAATCACACGTGATGTACCATGTGTACCTCCATAATACTTTTACCGATTTCAAATATTTATTCAAATGGTTAAGGTCAATATCATTTTTAAATTTGAGTTATTAAATTTGTGATTAAATCAGATTTGGGTCGAAATTCTAGATTGGGATCGTAACAATCACGAAAATCATGTATAAAAATAGAAGTGGATTATTGGGAAAGTTTGGAAGCAATGTGGACAAGGTGCTGACCTTTCATTATCAAAGTTAAACAATAAATAAATAAAAGAGGTTGGTGAGAAGGTTAGGCCAAGAGGCATAGAAAGACCAGTAAATAGGTGTAGCGCACGTTTCTAGCTTAGCCTCGCTGCTTAGCATCGCCAATTCCCCATCTAACATTCTTACTCATGATATTATATTTCACCCCCCAAAAAACAATACTACATTCAATATAACTAAATTATTGTTGACTTTATTTTAAAAAATTATAAAATATTCACAGAATTATTTGAAAATTTTTATTTACGTGAGTTATTAAGATTTTTTTTTTAAAGTTTGACTAACGAGCTTTAAGGAACAATTTGATGATCTGTATAGTAGATTAATACTCATTGACAAGTAGAAGAGCATATCTTAGATCCAAGTCGATTTGACGATCAATGTTGGAGACCAGAGAAGAAAATTATTTGAATTTTGGTTCGCAGATTCATGACATTCAAAGTTGTTTCATGAAAAAAGAAATTGTAGAAGAGGAGGAAGTCAGCTTTTGATTAGTTCAAGTTGTGCGAATAGAGAATGTCATATAGCAGGAATTTTAACAGTCCAATTACTTAAATAAAAACTTTCGAATAGTTTAATGACTATTTTATAACTTTTTGAAGTTGAATGATCAAAACATAAATTTACTAATAGTTTAATGACTTTGGGTGTAATCTACCCTCAAAAAATTCGAATAAAGTCTAATTTGTCAAAATAAGTACAAAAATTACAATACAAAATTAGTATAAAAATAAAATTTTGAACTGAATCGAATTATTATGAACAGTTAAAAATTAAAAAAAAAAACCCGACCAATCTAAATTAAACTCACCCCTTGCCACAATTAGGTATGACAGAAAACTCAAACTTAATAGGTTCCCACTCGACCTGATCCGATAAGACTATATATGTATTTTTTTTTTTGAAATTGAATTTCGAGACAAGTTGAGATGGGTCAAATTCTTCACCTTCTAGCCACACGACTAGACTAGGCTATACCTTTAGTAATATTAATTCCCGGCGGCATCTACTTCCCACAAACGTGTTTATGGCAGCAAATTAATAGATAGTTTAGTTGGAGCATATATAAATGAAATTATGAATTAGTGTGCACATAATGTTCAAACACTAAAATTAAATGACCGATCGGAGTTTTAAATCTATACTTTTAGTAATCCAAGTTATTGAATTTTGTAAATCTATCAACTAGGGCGAAATTAGAATTTGTGTCCCAAAATTGAGATACCATGGAATTTTCTTTTGAGGGAGCTAAAAGATTTAATGAAAGGATTTAACGGGGGGCTAAATTAAATTATTAAATTTTTAGAGGGGATAAGTAGGAAGTTGGACCATTTAAACAAGAGGGCCAAAGCTATTGGCCTCTAGCTTCGCACCCCTATCAATTTCTAACTCAAATCCAAATATGATCCACCCTATTTTATTGTAAAAAAGTCAGTATAACTTACATTGATGAAACGAAATTTAATCTCAATTGAAATTTATATCAACCCAAATTCATAATTATCTAAACCTAAAATGATTCCAACCAATAACTCGAAATACTTAGAACTTGAATCTCACACCACCAAGGGATGGAGATAGAATTTTCTTTTGAGAGGGCTAGAATTGAATTAAAATTTTTTTCAAGGCTAAACCGAAAATTTTTTCATTGTTTTACTTTGTATTCTAACATCTTTTAAAGGGGCTATAATATAGTTTTACCATTGGCAAGAGTGCAAGCAAAAATCTTACTAACTTTCTTAGCATTCCCATTTCCCAAACCAAAATAACTCAGGAAATTTCAAATCCCAACATGTAATAGTCCGTTTTCAGTGAAATCGGAACAGTGGTTTTGAGACCACAAATCCAAGTCCAGAAGAAAAATAATTTTAATATTATTTCATGGTCTGCATTATGATTGAAATATCGTATGAAAATTTTGTTAAGAAAATTTTACTGATTTTATGTTTAATTTGAGGGAAAGGACCAAATTATATAAAGTGAAAAAGTTGAATTCTAGTAGCTAAAGGGATCAAATAGCTATGGAATTCAAAATTGGAGGTCCTTTTATGTTAAATTAACCATTTAGAGGAGTTAGTAGATAAGTATGCTTAGTCATCAATGAAAAATTGAATAAAGAAAAGGATGAAATTGAAAAGATGAAATAATTAAAGATGATAAATTAATTAAATAATAAAATATCATCATATTCATCATCTTTCCCAAATTAAAGACATGGAAACCCTAGTTATGGGTGTTGAGCTCAAGCAAACTATTTTGACTTAATTAGATCTGGATAGATCAAATACAGAGTTAGAATGAGGAAAAGAAAAAGTGTCGGATTAGTAGATTACAAATCCATGAACACTTGTCAAGGTAAGTTCGTGTAATTAAATTATATAATTATATGTTTGAATTGAATGTTATGTATATGTATTGTGTAATTGACATATATGAAAATCAGTCACATATCTGACAATGTTCGACAAATATTAAGTCATGTTTGAATAAATGAAATTTGATGGATACAGGGTTTCTGAATTGGTTGTGGTCTTGCATGTGTTGCGGGCATACCACAGCTCGAAAGAGCGTTCCGTTATTAGCTCTCATGAGCATCCCGATACTTGGCTCTCACAAGCTTCCCATTATATGGTTCTTGCAAGCTTCCCGTTAATATCTCTTCGGAGCATCCTGATTGGTTGTGATCCTGAATGTGTTGTGGGCACACCACAGCTCTTATGAGCGTCTCAATATATGGCCCCCTGGAGCTTCCCGATTAAAGGCTCTTTCATGAGCTTCCCGAGATTGGCTCGCTTGAACTTCCCGATATTGACTCGTATGAGCTTCCCGCTAATGGCTCTCCGGAGCTTCCCGTTACATGGCTCACATGTGCTTCCTGTTATATGGCTCAAAAGAGTTTCCGTTTATGTGCTCGTATGAGCATTCCTGAATATGAATTGACGAATTACAGATTTGTATACTTTGTGTGTACTACCCGTGTATCCATCGATATTTTAAATGATTTAACGGGCAATAATTCTGACATGAGAAAATATATGAATTTGAAATGAATCATTATCCGTATTTATTGAAATATATGGAAATGATTTGTACGTGTTATATGGACACATGATGTGGAAAATAAATGTAAATGGCAATTTGTTGATTATTGAGTTCATATATGTTTCTTGATATTTCTATGAAATACATAACTAATATGCTTGGTAGGGATATGTGTTTAGGCATTTCGCCAAATTGGTTTGAGCATTTTTAGTTTACTTACCTTAAATGCTAATTAAATGGTAAGTTAATTTCCCGTTATACGAACTTACTAAGTGTAACAACTCGATTTAGACCTTAGTCAAAACAATGGTTTCGGGACCATAAAACCGAGTTAAAATATTTATTTTATTATTTTATCACTATTTACAGCATGATAGAATGATGGTGTAAAAGTTTCGTAAAGAAATTTTACCGTTTGATTGATTAATTCGATAAAAGAACTAAATTGCATAAAGTTAAAAACTGGAGTTCTACTTGTTTAAAGCACTAAATGGCCATGAAATTGATTTGTTAAAGGATATATATTGTAAATAGCCCTTTTTAAATATGGGTGGACGGTAATAGGCATGTAGTGGATTATTTTCATGTTTTATAACTAAGGTTAATTTTGGGATTTAGCAATTTTAAGTAAAATGTATAAAAAAAAAAATCATCATCCATTATCTTCTTCTTTAAACCTTCTGTTGGAACGCCGGTACCCCATGGCGCAGCAGAATAAAATTAGATCCGGCGATCCAAATCATGGATCCATGTGTGAGGAACGAATCGGGGTGAAATAAAGGTTTCGAAATTACCAAAACTTCAATCTGAGTAGACAGCGACACCTTGGCAACAAGAGTTTTGATCTACTGTCGAATCAAGCCTCAACCTTTTCCGATGTCGGCCTCTACGTAATCCACCCGGTTTGACTATGAACGGAAGAAATCTCCAAAACTGTTTTGGAGGTTTATTTGCTTGACGGCTGCTAGACCTAACAAGCAATCACTTAGGGTTTTCATATCAAGCTTTGTCTCCTTTTAATACCTTTTATAATGGGTGTCTTTTTCATTGGGCCTTTTATAATTGGTATCCTTTTAATTGGGCCTTTTATAATTGGTATCTCTTGAATGTATTATAAGATTAAATAAATATAATAAAGTTTTTAACCGAAAATTATAATTACATTAATTATATCCGAAATTTATAATTACATTAATTATAATAAGGATTTTGATAAACTATATTTATTTAAATTTATATATGAATCAAATTCATATATTGATAAAATTATGTTATCATTATGTGTACAACATCCTTATACATATAATATGTTCAATATTTGATTGCCCAATTAAATTAATTCTTTAATTAATTTAATTCATGTGACAACCAAGCACAATACCAACTATATTTTATTCCGTTCATTTCAACCATAGGGTGTGACCCTGTAGGTTCTTGCAACGTTAGCAGTAATACTAGAACGATTCTATTGTCACAGACAATGAGTGGCATCTAGCAATGTATCATTGCTACCTAAGTTACAAGAAATCATGATTCGACATAATCTTTTGTAATTAACCTTTCAGGCATTAATCCTTAAGTCCTTTATCTCTGGAATGGATACAAGTCATGGGATAGTCACACTTGTATAGTCCATCCCATGTTTCTTGATATCTTGAGTAGTCTACAAATTAGTATGACATCTCATATCAACTTATTTGAGCATGGCCATGCATTTCTAGTCTCACTCAATCAAGTGGCCTAAGATATTACTCCTATTATGTAGGAGGGACTTATCCTTTATTGATCAACCATATCCCTCTACATAGATTGTGGTATATCCAACATCAGCCTTTATAAAACAACCTGTTACGGTGTACGTTTGACTGTATCAAAATATACAACTCACGATGCTAGGATAATAATGATCTCAAGTCTGAGGATCATATACATATTAATCACTATGAGTAATGTTGTGACAATTACATAATAATCCAAGAAACATACTCATAGCGGGTCAATCCAATATGTTGTTCTCTAACACCAATATTCATGCATTGATTTTGACACTCCATATCAATGACAACTCTTTATCATCAATCAACTACATGTTAGTCTTAAGGCATTATTATTGTCCTAGTCAACAATAATACTCGACTAAGGATCTTTTAAGAATAATCATATTATTCTCAGGACATTATTATAAAACAGTTTATCTATACACACAGAAAGAAAAACTGAAATAATAATGACAACGCTTTATATTAATAAACATGGTAAATTAAGTATGTTATTACAACCATCTCATGATTGATCTTTGGGCATACTCTTACACCTTCAAGGTTCGATCAAGGCTTTTAAGCTCCATTAGGTACGATTTTTGCTCGGTTTTTAATAATTTCTACGTTTTTGAGCTCGTTGCAGCTCAATCTAACTAGCCCGTACCTTAGATTTTGAAATGTCTAAAGATTTTGAGTTATGCCATTGTTGAATACTTGTGTGATTTGAAGTTTCTTGTTAGATTATTGATGGTTGTTAATAGATATACAAATTTTATAAAGTGATTTTTGAAAAAAAATGAGAATTAGGGATTAATTTGTAAAATGTTGAAATATTATGGTTGAAAGTGTGAAATAATAGAAATATGGGCTGCTAGTATTGTCATAGAGATTCGGCTAGCATGGGTATTTAAGTAATTTTTTGAATTTTGTGTATTTGTGTAATAAGGACTAAGGTGCATAAATGTGAAATGTTAGGGGCTAAAATGCAAATTGCCCATTTATATGTTCTTGGATGAAAATTGAATGAAATGTTGAATAAGTAAGTTAATTTTGATATTAATTAGATTGGCAAAAGCGGAATTCGGATCTAGATCGAGGGAAAGTCAAAATATCGGATTAGTCAACTGAATTTGTCATTATTACAAACGAGATATGTTCGTATTTTAATAGACATTACAAAATCATATTATAAATGCATATTATTTGTATGATTGAATTCAAGGTTGAATGGTAGTGCAAATGTATGTATTTTGAATAAGTTATATATATGTTATTATGATATTGAAATGTTCGAGAAGCAGAATATATGAATACGAGAAAGTTTTGATAATTTGACGACTTCCGAAAAGCCCGTACGAACCCTAGGAATAGTAGAGGATACATGTGTCATGACATAGGATTTCGAGACGTGGTTTCGTGTAAGACCACGTCTGGGATGTTGGCAACGATTTGAAATATCGTGTAAGACCGTGTCTGGGACACTAGCATCGATTAGAGATTATGTGTAAGACCATGTCTGGGACAGTGGCATCAATATTTATTTACATGTAAGACCACTTTTGGGACGTTGGCATTATATGAGCTATCTGAGTATCCTTACTGATTCTGAATGGTTCAACGGGCGTTCCGAGAAATAAGTGATTAAGTGAATGACATTTCGATTCAGGTACGTTGAAATGTATACAATATTTGATAATGAAAGGTAAGTATATAGGTGCAAAGAATGTTATGTGATGTATATGCATATGAAATGTGAATATGTGCAAATGAAACATGAACAAATGAATAAGATGTGATTTATAAAGTGGCGTATGTGAAATTGTCAGACACTATATGAAGGAAAGGTGAATTTGGGCATAAATGATTAAATGAGATTCATATGAAAAAGATATATAATTGGATAAGCTATTTTCCATAATGTGCTTAATTGGCTATATGAAAGTGTGAATTGAATGATATATGATATTGAATTGAATAAGCTTGTGAAAGCTAAAGTTAGTTAAATAAGCAAGTATACTATTAAATGTTGATAATTCGATATGAGAACATGTTATATAATTTAGAAAAGTTGTGTGGGATAGCATATCATGCTTATGGCATTGTAATGAAATTATTAGTTTTGTTAAGTTTATTAAGATACGAGCTTACTAAGCTTTATATCGTACTTTATGTTGTTTTTCTATGTTTTATAGTGATTCGGATGTTCGCTTGGTTTGGAAGTCGGCGGAGATCGCATCACACCATCTGGCTAATGATTTCGGTATTTATACCCTTTTATGACTTGGTTATATGACATGTATAGGCTATGGTATTTGATATTATGGTTGAAAATGTATTTGGTCATTTGAGATATAGTTGATTATGAATGTGGTAATGGAAATTGGTATGTTTGAGTTGGAATTGTATATAGAAATGAATGATGTTGTTATGGGTCAAGTTGTGCATAATTTGGTATGTTTTAGCTACCTTTGAGACATGAATTGATGCTTGCTTTATGCTTGTAAGTAGGACCCAAAATAGGTGGTAATTTGGCTTTAAAAATAACCTATATTTGCCCACACGGTTGAGAACACGGGCGTGTGTCCTGACCATGTCCTTCACTTTCCCAATTCTAAATAAGTCAGACTTACACACGGGCTAGACACACGGGCGTGTGACAGGTCGTGTGATTTTAGTTAGTTTTGTACACGGGCTGAGGCATGGGTCAAGGCACGGCCGTGTGCCCTGTTTTGAAAGAAAAATTTTCTAAGTTCCGCAAAGTTCCCGTATGAGATTGGTTTAGTCCCGAACCCTCTCTAAAGCATATTTAAGGTCTCGTAGACTTTCTAAAGGGACTATATGAGTATGAATTATTATGAAATGATGTTGTATGATTGATGTTGTGAAATGAGCGTAAAATATTCCGATATGTCAGGTAATGCCTCTTAACCCTAGTCCAGCAACGGATACGGGTTAGGGGTGTTACATTAAGCATTAAATGCTTACTCTGTTTTATTTTCTTTCTTTTTTTAGTAATTCGGAAGCTCGTTTGGTTGGAAACTTGGTGGATATATCTCACACTGTCCATCAGCTCATTTCGGTATATATATAGTAAACTAAATTTTGGTTGTAATGGCATGTATAGGCTAAAGCTAAATTTGGCCAATGATGGTATGAAAATGAGTGGTATATTTTGATTTGTATAAATATGGCCTTAATATGTTTGATGTATGATTTGTTATGGTTGAATGATGAATACTAATAGGCATATTGAGGCATTGTTTGGTTTGGCAGATTTAGTACAAATAAGCCTATATGTATGATTGGGCAAATAAGTGAGTATAATTACTTAATTATATGTGGAATTACGAACTAGATTTTGGTTTGATTTGAATGCTTTGGTATGGCTTGATGACATGTTAAAGTGATAATGTAGATTGAAGACAAATGGGGTGAGAAATGTGGCCTTGGAAATGGCCTAATTTCGTCCACACAGGCAGAGACACGGGCATGTGTCTCAGTTGTGTGTGACACACGACCTAGCACATAGGCGTGTGATTCAGCCGTGTGTCCCCTACATCTTAAAAATTGAGAAACAAAATGCTCAAAATTATCCACACAGCCTAGCACATGGACGTGTGGCTTGGCCTTGTGACCCCTGCACCTATTTAATACAAGTCAGTATGCTCACACGGCTTAGCACACAGGCGTGTGGCTTTGCCGTATGACCCAAGTCAGTGAGCACCTTAAATTGGACACGGGTTGTGACACGGCCGTGTGTCCCTATTTCGAATGCCCACACGGCCTGAGACACCGACGTGTCTCTTGACCGTATGAGACACACGGCCTGTCCACACAGGCGTGTGTCCCCTACACCTTGGAAAAATTTTAATATTTTGCGAAAAATTTTCTAAGTTCATGATTTAGTCCCGACTTATTTCTAATGTACATTTTAGGTTTTGAGGGCTCATATGATTGAATATGATCGACTTCTGATATGAATATTAAATGATATGAATTATTTGTATTTGATCTGTAAATTTCAGTAATACTCCGTAACCTTATTTCGACGACGAATATGAATTAGAAGCGTTACTCAGCATACTCAATTGAAAGATTAATGCCAAAATATTCAAAAGAAAAAAAAAAGAGATTAACGCTCCAATAATTGTTATTAATTGCCGCTGTATCATTTAATATTGATGGTTAAGTGTCATTTTTGGCTTCTAAGGATTTGAATATTTAATGTGGTTTCTTTTATAGTATACATATTCGTGATTGTTTTTTCAAATAATACTATCTCTAGAGTTCGAACTAAATTCTCCCCTTAAAAGCACGATATATCTTAACATTATATTTAATTATTCATTAATATATTTAATACGGTTTTTAAATCAAGCAAACAGTGAACAGTCATTTGTCTTGTTTGATTCTTGCTGTTTTTTTACCCAAATATAGGGAAGCAAAGTAGTTGTTTTTTTCTTTTTCGCCGGTTGATTAATGGTCCTAAAATAAACATTAATTGTTTAATGAGATTTGAACTTGTATCAATCGAAGTAGTAAAATCTTAATTTTACGATTTAATTAAAGTTTTATTTTAATATTTTTATACATTTTTTAATATGTACAATTTATTATCTCCACCAGCTATATATATTAATAAAATTGTTAATTGATTTGGTGTCATAAGGCAACTCGACATTAACTCACGATTGATGACAAAATAATGATAAATAATTGTAGTGCATTTAGTATTGTTTATCTAATGTATTTATGTGTTTAAATTTCGTTTTACTCATAATTTAATCTAATTTTTTATTTTAATATCTTACATATTTTATGTGTTATTACAATTAATTAGTTTCAAATTATATATTTAATTGTTTATTGTATGTTATTTTTAAACACGCTTCTGTGTTCTAAATCTGTGGTGTCCACACGCATGAGTGTGTGATAGGATATCTAGTATTTATATGAAGTCTTTTATTGAATTGGTGTCAAGGATCAATTGAACACCAACTCAATTGTAAAATCACTAGATTACCATCATATATACAAATCAATAAAAATTTAACCATAATAAGAGACCCCAAAACACCGTACATAACAAGCATTCAACTTTACCATTGTGAGCGCCAATTAATTTTTATATAATTTTTTAATAAATATATTTGTTACATAATTTTTTTCACTCAGATTATGAATATACTATAAATCTCAAGAATATAATTTACATTATTTAAATAAATGCATGTTTGAACAAAATTGAATTTGCATGAGAAAATCGTATACTTGGTCATTGTCTAAGTTAGAGGAGATTTATAAACATAATCATTAATCCATCCATGATGAAAACGTGCACCATCATCATCATAATAATAAAAGCTTAATAATTTTTTTCAATTTAATCCCTCTATTTTTGAGTCCAATATTAAATACATGATATACTTAAAAGCAACATATAATTATTAAATTTAGCAACTTTTGTCCAATTTGATTTCTCTACTTTTGAGTCTAACATTAAAATGCATAATATACGTAAGTTATGGTTAAAATTTATTGAATTTTGAACTTCTATACGCATAATATACAATTTTTAATTTTTGTTTTTTTTATACAATGCCTAGAAGTAACTATACCCCCTCTCCGACCCTTAAATAAGAGGATAACGCGATTCAGCACACTTGAACACATATCCTCTTATACTAGCAACAATGTCAATGCCAATTGAACTAAAACTCAATCGATAATCTTTACTATTTAAACTAAAAACCTTTTTAAAATAGAAATTTCTGCTATTACTCTCAAGGATGTGTACTGAGGAATCTGAACTCATTGAACTTTAAGAGGTGATAGTTATTGAATGAAATGATCCAACTTTAATAAAATTGTGTTCATAAGTTAGGTAGCACCTCAAAAATGGAGTTTGTGGAAAAATCCTATAAAAAGACGAATAAAATTTCATGTGAATTATGGGAAAGGAAGAGACATAATTTCAATTTCCTCCAACTATGGGAGTTTCTTGGTAAGGTAGCAGTAAATAATTCGAAAATGATGAAGATAAGACATAAAAATCTAGATTTATGTACATTGAATATCATACAACATCAGTTCATGTTTCATAACTCAAGAAACTGTCTTTTTTCAATAAAGGGAAAAAGGAAACCCCTCAACATTTTTACTTCATTTCATAAGTTTTAACAAAGTTTGACACAATCGATGTTGTGTTGTAAAAACATATTTTTTTCTGTTCTTGTTTGTTCAAGATGTAATTATAGCATTTTCGACTATTCCTTTGACGGCAATGGTCACCTCCTTCAATCAGACTATATATACACATTTTTCACAACAAAATCACTTTTACTCGCCTTTATTTCATTTTTCTAATAAATTATATGATAAAAGTAACTCTCACCTCCCACCATAGTCTTTTGGGTCGTTTTACAACAACATTATTCAAAATTATTAATCATATTATAATATTTTTACTAACTTTAAAATAGAATTATAACCGTTTAGAGTTTGTGTGACCTGAATATCGCCACCTGTTGAAGAAATCAATATTTGACTGGGATTGCGATCAGGGGCGGTACGTACCATACTGCACAAGTTGAGTCCGTATAGATCTATATTTCTATTATCTGACTCTGATTAAAATAGGGTTTTTCAACCCTTACATAGATATAATGGAAACTCCTCTTGTATCATTTGTTTTTCGACATTAGTGAATTTATTCTCATTTGCCCGTGGCTTTTCCCTGAAAGTTTTTTTTATTTTTCTTTTCTTATTACTATCGATCGTTCTATTGTCATTATCGATATTTATTATAACAACAATTTTAATAAAATTTGAAAAATTCTCATTATCAATAAATTAATAATTAAGGTTTAAATATTTTTTAAATTCTGAATTATTTTTTATTTTTTTATATGTAAACTTTGTACTTTCATATTTACTAATGTAATAAGATAATGTTATAACTTGAACAGAGGTTTAAGTATATAAATAAATATTATTTTTTATTTTTATTTATTACTTAATTAGTGTTAGAGTTATATATCAATTAAAATTTAAATTTAAATATATAAAAAACATCTAAAAAAACATCACAAAAATAAATTAAAAGTTTCTCGAAAAGAATGAGCAATAAAGTAGCATTTTCCGAAGAGAAAATATCAAATAATGTTAGAACGACAATAGCACAACGACATATATAAAGATCTATTTTGATCTTTGTATTATTTCATGGTTTTTTTTTTTTTTTTGATAATTTGGAAGACAAATAGGTATAATTTTATTTATTAACCGCAATATATTGTTATTCTTTTACTTATATTAATTTTTTTTACTTTGTAAAATATACAATTTTTTTACTTGATATTTTATTATTAATTTAAATTATGATATCAATTACTTTCTTTCATAAAATTTAATTATTTTATTTTTAATGTTAGTAAATTTTGAGTTTATGTACTTTTTGAACGGATCAACTTTATATGCATTAGACCATTTGTATCTATATGCATTAGGATCCCGATTCATGGATCTCTCAGTCCGAGAAATTAAAATAAGAGGATCGAACCATTTCTTCTGACTCTTTTTCAAATCCAATAAATGTTGGTTAATCGTATATTTCATTATAGTTCTATGATTCAGAGTATCATTTCCTATTTGATCCCTTTGAATTCCTTATTCGAAGTTGCGATCGGATCGATTCTTTTTAATGAATCTATTCAATAAATTTCTTATGTACCCACAGGTGGTATATTGGATTTGAATCAAATTTCAGATCAATCTATCTTGATTGATTGCCTCCATTATGTTATTGCTAGCAAATACTATTATTTTTGGTTTTGGATCTTCCAAATAATTGCCGTAGGAGATCCGAACCCATTTTTTTTTGACCCTTCGATAAAAAGATTCATTTTCTTCATAAAAAATAGGAGGCAGAGTCAACAAAGATTTCTTTTTTCGATTCATCCCTGGAGTTGAATACCTCATTCAAGAATTGTTTTTGATCCAATACGTAGGAATCAAAAGAAAAGGCAAAATCTTCAATTTCAATTTCAATTTAAATGGTAGCAGTTAAATTAATTTGATAAGATTCTATCTAGATTTTACGATCAGATCATTCTAAGTCTCGATATTTTTCTAATTTAGAGATTTCAACTTTAATACAAACGATACTCGTTAAATCTAGTAACTGCTTTTTTAATAATATATAAAAATAACAAGTTGACATGACATTATAGACATGATAGTATGCTTGCTATACCTAATTTTCGAATTTTTTATAAATTTAATAAATATTATTTAATTAAAACTAAAATCTTAAATTCCAATAAAAACATGAACTAAAAATATTAAATTATAATACAAAAATTAAATCTACTATATATATATATAAATTCATAATTTGGAGAGTTGATTCAATTATTGCACGTACATATTTTATGTGAGATGCTGTCTTCCTTTTGTTTGATAAACTTTCTTGTGAAACTTTCTTTTGCATTAAAAAATATTTTATGTCTTGGATGAAGATGCTTTTTGTTTCGATATTTATGAAACATATATATTATATAAATTTGTTACATTATGTTTACTATTTTCGTTCTACTAATATTGTAAAACTTAATCATTTGAACTTATATATTAACCCACAATTAGGTTAATTGGCACCATTTCCGTTTCCGTATCATTTCAAATCTTGTAACATTATCATATACATATCATAAAATCTTATAACATTTCACATCCATTCGATTCCATATATGTACTCGTATTTGTCATACATTTCATATTTTACGATTTAATCTTTTATATACCAAAATCACCAATATTACATTAAATCTAAACTAATAAATATTATAACATAATTCAAACATGACATATACAACATAGTAAGTTACATAACTTACTTAGAAAAAACAAAAACAAATGAAATGTCGATTATCCTCTAATTGGTACAATTCCTGGTCTAAGCGATAATTAATTTCAATTTATCAATTCCAAATACCTTATAAAATCCTATTATATGCATATGAAGGTTCAATTTCATTTTTTAAAATTTCCCTAAAGTTTCACATTCAATTTAGTCTTTAAAATCGAAATTACCATAAATTTCAAATTTGAGCCTTCATTTCAAAATTGATCTCAAATGAACTCTTTTTTAACTCTCTATTTTCCATAATTACATAAATTTAACACCAATTTCAATGTTCAAAAACTAGTAATTAAACTTTACAAACTAGTCATTTTTCACTTTTAAGCTTAAAATCTAACAATTTAGTACCAAAAGCTTCAAGAAATCAATAATGGCAACTTTTGAAAACTTTAATAATTTCACAAATTGGTACATGGACTAGCTAAATCAAGCTCCTCGACCTCAAAAACATATAAATTACAATAAAAAATTACCATAGAAATTTGAGACCGAATGTTCAAACCCTTGAAAGCTTTGCATCCATGGTGGTTTCGGTGGAACCACTATTTTAAGTTTCACCAATTGTGGTTTTATCCAATATTTAGTGAAATATGTCGGTTTTGGAGAGAGAAACAGAAAATGCGTCGTGCAAGAAGCGTTTTCTACTGAAAACGCATCATACAGGGCGTACTTTCTGACTTTTTGATACATCAACTTTTTTGGTCAGATGATTAAATGTTAGTGGTTAATTTTGTCTTTGAGTCCTAGGTTTGATTCCTCTCCTACTCACATTTGTATTTTTATTTCATGTTGTTTCAAGCTTTACTTTTATTTTTAATTCCTATTATTAAGACATTAGCTATTTTGGTTAGATAGTTAAATAATAGTAATTTTATCCTTGAATCCCAAGTTCCATTCCTCTTTTGACAACATATGTATTTTTTATTTCAAATTGTTTCAAGTTTTTTTTTTAATTAATGTTTTTAATTAATGAATATAAGTTTTTTTTATTTTTAATTCATCTTTTTAATTAATAACTCTTTTATTTATAAAATCAAGTAATTATTACCAAATATCATTATTTTTATTAAATATAATTTTTCAAATGTGCAATATTTATTTTCAATCCATATCATGAGTATGGTAAATTTTAATATTATATTTTTTTAAGTGTATTTGAAATATTTCACATATAAAAATATTTGAAATATCATACCCACAATATAGATGAAAAAACAATGATATTTGAAATAATTATTTGATTTTATAATATAAGAAATCACCATACCCACAATATAGGTGGAGAAAATAAATATTCGACATATACATATTATATATAAAGAAAAATATATCAAAAAAATATTTGATGTTTTTTAAAAAATAATATATATTTAACATAATGATAAATATCAATTTTATCAAAAATATATTTTTATTATATAATTGACTATGATTATTTGATTTTATAAATAAAAGAGTTATTAATTAAAAAGATGAATTAAAAATAAAAAAATTAAAATAATATATTTATTAATTAAAAATATTAATTAAAAGTAAAAAATATTGAAATAACATGAAATAAAAAAATAAAAATGTGCTTAAAAAAATAATCAAACCTAGGACTCAAGGATAAAATCCCTATTATTTGACCATCCAACTAGAGAAGCTAATATATTAAAAATTATAATTAAAAATAAAAGTAAAGCTTGGAACAACATAAATAAAAATACAAATGTGAGTAAAAGAGAAATCAAATCTGAGACTAAAAGACAAAACAATTAACACTTATCCATCTACCAAAGGAGTTGAGGTGTCAAAAAAGTTAGAAAGTGCACCATGTAGGACACATTCTATGAGGTGTGTTTTTAGCAAAAAAAGGCTTCTTGCTGGACACATTTTTTTTATTTCTCTCTCCAAAATTGACCTATTTTCTTAAATATAGAAAAACGAAACATTTCGCTAAATATTTTTTAAAATAACCTCTCTTTTTTTTTTCAAATTTAGCCATATATATTCTATGTAAAAATAAAAGGGTAAACAACACTAAAGGTTACTAAACTATTAGTAAATTTATAATTTGGTTACTGAATTATCCGAAAGTTATTATTTTAAGTCACTGGGTTGTTAAGTAACTTTTTTTCTAAAACGTCAAACTAGCAAACTCCAAGCGACGATTTGATGATCGGTACAGTGGATCAGTACCCATTGACGAATAGAAGAACATACATTAAATTCAAGTCGATTCGGCAATCAGTTTTGGAGATTGAAGAAGTAAGTTATTTGGATTTTGGTCCATAGATTATTGATTTCCAAAACTATTTCATGAAAAAAATTCTGAACTGTAAAAAAGAAGGGGAATGTGAGCTTTTGATAGGTTTAAGTGATTCGAATAAAGAAGATCATATAATAACAATTTTAACACCCAAATAACTTAAATAAAAACTTTCAAATAGTTCAGTGATTATTTTATAACTTTTTTAAAGTTAAGTGAACAAAACGTAAACTTACTAGTAGTTTAGTAACCTTGAGAGAATTTACCCAAAATAAAACTATCCATCAAAGTGAATGTGCCATTATTGTGGTTAATAATAGAATTGGTGGTGGTAGATACAGATTCCCCCTTTTTTATTACTATGGAGATGAATGTATATATATATAAAATACCGACGATTCTAAAACAGTTATAATCCCCAACGCCCAGTCTTCGCCACCTAATCAGACCACAACACCCAGTCCCTTTATCTCTGATTCTTGAACAACGAATAACCAAAAAAAATTCAGTTTTTTTTTTTTTTTTTTGCTTCTCTTCGAACTGTCTGGTAGACCGACCAGTCAAAACCATGTTTTTTTCTTCTTCTTCTTCTTACAACAACGTTTTAACAACTTAAAGAACCCTAGCTACTTTCTGCAAATTTTTGTCTTTGTTTCTTGTTTTTCTCTTTTTTTCTTTTTTTTTTTTTATATATGATCATATATCATCAAATCTCTAAACTTAACGACCCTTCAATTTGCTCTTTCGTTTTTTATTACCAAAAAAAAAAAGTGGGTCTCATTTCTTCTTAAAAAGTCATCTAATTTGTCTTTCTTCTTCTTTTTTCTCTGATATGTAGCTTCTTTTCTTCGGACTTTGCCTGTCAGACCCCTTTTTTTGTTGGTGGGGATTAAAGGGTTTTTTCTTTTTCAATTTTCAGGTGGAGATCATAAAACCTTAGTATCTCCAAAGGGAAAGTTTTGAATTTTGTTTGTGGTTTTTTTTTTAACGTAAAAATCCAAGCTTTAAATCTGAAAGTTAATGGCAGCGCCGCCGAGTAGTAGGCTACAAAAAATGTTACAGGCTGCGGTGCAATCGGTTCAGTGGACGTATAGTCTTTTCTGGCAAATTTGTCCTCAACAAGGGTATAATCTTTTTTTCTTACATCATGTTCATTTACTGTTCTTTCCATGAAAATTTATGCTGTACTAATGGATCCAACTGTGTTTTCTTTTCAAGTATCTTAATATGGTCCGATGGATACTACAATGGAGCAATCAAAACAAGAAAAACAGTGCAACCAATGGAAGTTAGTACAGAAGAAGCATCTTTACAAAGAAGCCAACAGCTCCGAGAACTTTACGACTCGTTGTCTTCCGGCGACACCAACCAACCGGCTCGACGACCGTCTGCCGCGTTGTCGCCGGAAGATTTAACGGAATCCGAATGGTTCTATCTAATGTGTGTCTCCTTCTCCTTTCCCCCTGGTGTAGGGTAAACTTTCTTTTTCCCTTTCCCCCCATTGACTTTTGCTACATAAATTTACTTATTCCATTCAACATTACTGCTAAAATCTGCAACTAAAACTAGTAATAGAAAAAAACTTGAAAGTAGATAATCTCATTTTGTTCTTACACTATATGTTGCACTATTCCCTTCTGTTTTGTCTTAACAACTCTTTTCCAAGATAGTAGGACATTTATCACCCTTCACCACAAAAATTCATTTCTTTTTTTACCATTTCAAGACGGTTAAATTAGTTATTGTGGTAGTAAATATTAAATCGGGTGTAGAATTCTATACACTATAAGTGAATTATCTTTGTATTAAGAATTAGATTTTGTTCTCTTTACTTAAAAAAATAGATAAATTAATTCTTCTAAGTTAGATTAAAGAACAATTCGATCTTTTCTTTTAGAAATTTCATCCATTTCTGCTACTAAAAATTAGTGTAACTAACGTGTCACCTATATCTCATGCTGACTTATAGGGACCAGTTTTAAATAGTAGAAATAATTAAAAATTTTGAGCAGAATGAGTAATTTTCTCATTTTTTTAGTAGAGGGGCAAAATGTAATATGAATTTTAGTACAAGGGCTTCCATGATAATTTTACCATGAAATAGTATGTATGTAGTGTGGAATTTACGATTTAGGGCATTGATGCAAGGTTGTATTATAAGAAGGTTAGGTGAAAGGGTAATGGTATGGTTGTCTTGTTTATATTTTTGGGGTGGTTTATGAGATTCCCGTGTGTTTTTTGCAGTTTAATACTGAAAGTTTTGAAATTTCTTCAAAATTATTTTGTCTTATTTGACTAAATTTAAAAAATTAGTAGAGGGGTAATAGGGTTGATATTTGCTAAGGTAGTGGTTGGCTGTCACTGAATTTTTTCTACAATGAGAATACTAGTTGAGCAAAAGAAACCAAAACAAAATATAGCCATTAAAATTTTTTTGAAAAAACTATGTTAATCATTGTTCTAAAAACTTTCCCATATAAGATTTTACTATGATATAATCTCTAACATGTATGCATGCATGTATGTGTAATGATTAGATGGTGTTGCGTTCTTATATATATACATGGGTGTGTAGGTTACCTGGAAAGGCATATGCAAGGGGGCAACATGTATGGCTTACAGGTGCAAACGAAGTTGATAGCAAAACATTTTCAAGAGCTATTCTTGCTAAGGTATATGGATTTAATCTAATATACACACATATATATGTGTATATATCTTGTTCTTGATTTGCATGTTTTTAACTGCAATATTTCAATGCACTAACTGTATTCATGTCTTCGTGTTTGTCAACATAAAATAATGCCGTTCGGTTGCAACAGAGTGCTTGTATACAGGTATATATATATATATATATACATATGTATGAATGTATCATTTTAACACAGGACAATGAAATTAAACCAATTTTTATTTTTTTTTCTTTTGGTTTTTTGTTGTTTGTAGACTGTGCTTTGCATTCCTATTCTTGATGGTGTTCTTGAACTTGGCTATACCGAAAAGGTAATTATAAATATTATTACGAGAGATAATTACGAATCTGGACATAGGAAATACCGATTTAATTATATTGTAGGTGCAAGAAGATTTAGGGTTAGTCCAGCACGTTAAAACTTTCTTCAACGATGGACAAGCACCAAACGCTCCGCCACCGAAACCGGCTCTCTCCGAACATTCAACGTCGAACCCGGCCTCTTCATCGGACTACACTCGATTTCATTCCCCTTCCGTTCCTCTCGTTTACGCAGCAGCGGACCCGCCGGTGAACGCAGACCAAGGAGAGTATAACAACGTTGATGAAGAGGAGGAAGAAGAAGAAGATGACGACGATGAAGAGGGAGACGAAGAACCCGAATCGTACTCGGCCGAAACGGGTCGAAACACGCAACAAGTCCCGACAGAAAACACTCTGGCAGTAGTGGCGGCGGAGGAGCCGAGCGAGTTAATGCAATTGGAAATGTCGGAAGATATCAAGCTCGGTTCACCTGACGATGCATCGAATAACTTGGACTCGGATTTCAATATGTTGGCGGTGAGTCAAAGCGGGAACCCAACCGACAATCAACGGCGAGCTGCTTTGTTTAGAGATGAGTCGAATCGGAGGTGGCAAATGCTACAAGAACCCTCGTGCAGTAATCTTCAACCACTTTCAACAGGTAAAAACGATACTGGTAGTTGAAACTGTTCATAAATTCTTTTTCAAGTTTTAAATTCCATCCCTCTATTTAACGAAAATTGCAAATTAGATCCTCAATTTTAATTTTTTCAAAATTCCATCGCCCAAAAACAGACATGGTTTAATAATATTATTCAATTGGATTAATTTCCAATTCTCCTAAATAATCAAACTCTTATAAATTAAAATCAAGAGAGTAATTTCTTCATTTTTTTTTTGTAAAACATAGGGATAAGACAATATTTAGCCCCTGAGGATAAAACAATATTTAATTCCTGAATTAGATCATTTTTATTAAGAGATAAGACAATATTTAGTCCCTAAACTTAGTAATTTTTCTCAACTTGATCTCTAAACTTTTTTTTCCACCCACATTAGTCTTAGAACTTAACACTCGTTATCATCTAATCTTTTATAAAAAATTGTAATTTTTAAGTGATAACATGATACAATCTCAAGCTGTAATATTCTCAAATTACGACATCATTATATTAACCAAACTGGAAAAAAGTTGTCCATTTCCAAAGTATTAGTTGTAGAATAGATAAAGGACCAAAGGTGATAATAAATGAGTTGTCCCAAAAATAGTAATCTACCTTTATAGGGGGTACTGAAATTAATGTTCATTAGTGTGGTCCCTTAAACCAGTGGGGGACATGGTAGATGATTAGTTGGCTTTTTTTGAGACACCTTCATCTTTCATAGTAGCTTTTTGTAAGAGAGTAACCCTCTTCTTATCCCATGAATCCAAATATCCAATAGTGTTTCTGTTTTGGAGGGGTTGACCAATTAGCACACAGACTCACCGTACTGAGAAAAATGGACAGGCATTTGGGTCTACTTTAGATTGTCTTAATGGGTCTTACTTATTTATCTTTTTGACAAAAGAGAACATGTTTTTTTAAGTTGTCTTCAACTACCCTTCAAAGGATTCAATTCTTCTTTTAGTTTCAAAACTCTACTTTTAAATGTGTTTTTCGCGGTGGACGGGTTGATTTGATTTGAATTAATTCGGAATTAAATTATTTGAGTTTAGGGTTATTTAAATTTTTTAGTTGAAATTTTTTGGGTTTGATTATTTCGGGTTGGTAGGAGTGGAGGCAATAGGGGCAAGTATGGTTTTGATCCTCTAAAAATGATGGATTTGTCATTTAGTTTCTTAAAATTTTATGAAATTATATATTAGTATGATGGTAAAATTATACTTTTGTCCTTTAAAAATTTATGGTTAATCTTTGATTTCTCCTAAAACAATTTTTTTGTTTTACCCTTGCGAGTTGGGATCAATTTGAGTTTTTTATTAGTTAAAACAATGTTTAGTTTTTGAACTTAACAATTTTTTCAATTTGTCCCTATTATTTTTAGAATTTAGTTAAAACAACTTTTCTTAATTTTGGTCCATGTGATAAAATGACATTATGATATTATGTCACAGCATCACTTAAAAAATATATTTTTAATAAAAAAATTTAAGTGATTACGTGACATAATCTTTCATGACCAAGGACTAATGTGGATCAAAAGAAAATTTAGAGTCTAAGTTAAAACTGAGGGACTAAAATGTTGTCTTTTATCTCTTTTCTATTAATTTGGATTTTACATTTGAGTTCAGATCATTTAAATTTTGAACATCAACATTTATAATTTAAATTAGAAAAGTTCAAGTTGCATAGTTTTTAGAACTAAATCAGTGATTAAACCGATCCAGTTATCTATACTCGATTCTTAATCCGATTTCAATTAAATCAATTCAAACTTTTTTTTATCCTAATTCAATGGATTCAAGTTTATTCGTGGAACCGGTGTAACAAGTGAGACCGGTTTCAACAACATTTGGAGTTGAAGTGGAAGTCAAAACCGATAGATTTGATGCATTTTACAGAACTGTTTCCTCCTATTGGAATAGGTGAAAATACATATTTTTTTTTGAGAATTTTGTAGGGCCACAGCCAATGGACGAAATGTCACAAGAAGACACGCACTATTCACAGACAGTCTCCACTATCCTCCAAGCTCAACCGGCCCGGTGGACCGAGTCAACGTCAACCGTCAACGCCGCCACCTACTCCACCCAATCAGCATTCGCCAAGTGGACAACCCATTCAGACCACCACCCCCACTCCGCCGTCGTCGAAGGCACGTCACAATGGCTCCTCAAATACATCCTATTCACCGTACCATTCCTCCACAACAAATACCGCGACGATAACTCCCCCAAATCACGTGACGCCGCCGTCGCCGCCGCACGGTTCCGGAAAGGAACCCCCAACGAAGACCTCAGCGCCAACCACGTCCTGGCGGAGAGACGGAGGCGGGAAAAGCTCAACGAGCGGTTCATAATATTAAGATCCTTGGTCCCCTTCGTCACTAAAATGGACAAAGCTTCCATCCTCGGAGACACCATCGAGTACGTCAAACAGCTCCGTAAAAAGATTCAAGACCTCGAAACCCGAAACAAGCAAATGGAGTCCGATAACGACCGGCCGAGATCGGCCGATTCGATGCAGAGAAATAGCAGCTCTAAGGATCAAAGAAGTGGGTTAACGACACGATCATCGGGTCCTGATAAAAAGAAGATGAGGATAGCGGAAGCGACAAAGCAGAAGACGGTGGAACCTCCACCGCAAACGGCGGAAACGTCGGTCGAAGTGTCGATAATCGAAAGCGACGCGTTGCTGGAGTTGCAGTGCGGGTACAGAGAAGGGTTGTTGCTTGATATAATGCAGATGTTAAGGGAAAAGCTACGGATCGAGATAACGGCGGTTCAGTCTTCATTGAACAATGGGTTGTTTACAGCTGAATTAAGAGCCAAGGTAAATAACTAATTAATTTAATTAATCAATTAATTAAAATAGAGAAATTTTTGAACACTCAACCAGACACCCATCCACGAAAGGTAATGTCCTCGTTATCTTTCGTGCTCTGCTAAGAGCTGAACGGCCACTTGAAGGGCTTGATTCACAAAGCTAGGTGCACCTCGACTATATATGGGCACACAGCCACTCATTAAAAAGATGTGAGTGTCTCGTCGTAGGATTCAAACCCTGACCTATGATATATAGGTCACTTGTTGGGGAACCTTCCTTCAACAATTAAAAATATTGTCTTTGTGTTTGGTTTTTGTCTCTTGTGCTTTGTTGAGACCTAACATGGTAAGTGATCATTTGCAAAGTCTAGTTTACAAAGTTAAGTTTTGATCGTACATGGATATACTTAAAAACTACCATTTTAAAACACTCCTCTAAAAAGAGTCAATCCCCTCAAAAAGATATTACGGATTTAATTAATTTTACTTATGTGATTGAATGGCAGGTGAAGGATAATATGAACGGGAAGAAAGTAAGCATAATGGAGGTGAAGAGGGCGATAAATCAAATAATACCATAATTATAACATTTGACTATTAATTAATTGATAATTATTATATAAGAATAATTATATAAATGTTAGACTAGATCCACCTAATTGTGTTACTGACTGTAATTACTTGAACAGTGTAGAATTTTTTTACCTTTTTCATTATTGTTTTTTGTAGTATGGCTATTGTGTGGTTAAGCAATAAGCAGCCATTTCCTTGATTGTTATATAACAATGACAATTTCTTCACTTTATTCATGATTTAAAATATCGCTTTATATGTAGTTATATTTATATAAAAGGTAAATTGTATTTAATTTAGTAAGTACGTTTTTAGTTATTTAATTTCAATAAGTTATAAAAATAGTTGCTGGATGATTCAAAAATTTTTATTTAAATTATTGAACTGTTCAAAAAATTTTATTTAAGTCACTGGGTTGTTAAGCTTTCTTCTTCTTCTTCTTCTTCTTCTTCTTCTTTATTTTTTTTGTAAAAAAAAGGTTCAGCTAACAAACTCTAAGCGATGATTTTACAATCGGTATGGTGGATTAGTAATCATTGATGAGTAGAAGAACATACCTTAGGTCCATATCAATTTGATGGTTAATGTTAGAGATCGGAGAAGAAAGTTGTTTGGATTTTGATTCATAGATTCGTGACATTTAAAGTTGTTTCATGAAAAAAATTGAACTGTAAAAGAGAAGTAAAATGAGAGGTTCCAATTGGTGCAAGCGGTGGGAACATACAATAGCGATTTTAACAGCCTAGTGACTTAAATGGAAAATGTCGAACAATTCGATGACCATTTTTTATAACTTTTTAAAGTTAAGTGATCAAAATTTAAATTTATGTTTGGATCGACTCGATTAAACAACAAGCAAAAAAAATAGCGGAATAAATTGAGAAATTGAACACACAAATTTAACATAGAAAAACCCCACCAAAGAGGATAAAAAACCACAGGCAAAGATAATTTTACTATAATGACAAAAGAACGAAGACTACAAAAGATGGAGATAAAAACTAAACCCCGAAAACCCGAAAACAAAGAACCCTCAAAACGTAAACACAAAAATTCTCTAGATGTGTTATTAGTTCTAATATCTAATGGGTGTATTTTCTAAGGTTGTAAAAGAGCCTACTTATAGGCTAAATTCATAGGTCAAATAATAAAAAAATAATCTAAACTAATCAGTGTTTGATTGAAACAAATAAACAGAGTTTAACTAGAAGATTATTTCTCAAATTTGACTGAAATAGGAGTCATACTTAACAAATCTCCACCTTGACTCATATTTCCACAACGCCATCTTTGCCAAAACCCGCCACGAGCCTATCTTGAACCATGCAGGGAATTAACTGAGTCAAATATGTGCTTAGAAACTGGAAGACTTCTAGCCTTCGACTTGTACACTGCCAAATCAAAACTAACCCGGGTTTGATTTTCACAAACACAGTGCCCTAACTTTTCAAAACCTGCATCCAAAAGAGAACCTCTCTTCAACGAAATGATCATACCTTTTTCCCTCCTATGACCAAGTTGCCTCGACTCCAAACGAGTTGAATTCGACTCTATAACGGACGAGGGACGTCCGTTTTCACCGGTCACTATAGAACCTTCCGGAATATAAAGATTGCTAGTTCTTTTACCTTTTAACAAAATGAGAGCTCCACGAGATACTTCAATGCCGTTCGAATTGATGTTGATTCTGCATTCTTTCAAGTCTAAAATACTCAATGAGATGAGATTCTTTCGTAAATCAGGTACATACCTAACATCTGAGAGTGTCCTAATCGTCCCACATGTATCCTAATTTTAATAGTACCAATACCAATTACCTTACTAGATGAATAGTTTCCCATGCGCACAACTCCACCTTCAACCGAACTGTATGTGGAGAACCATTCTCTATTGGGACACATGTGGAAAGAACATCCCGAATCTAGGATCTACTCAGACGTGAGCTTGGAGTTATCGCTCGTTGACACTAACAAGAAATCATCACCGCTTTCATTGGCCAAATTAGCACCAACTACATCTTCCTCGTTACTCTCAGCAGCTTTTTTATTTCGTAATTTATAACAATCTGCTTTGGCGTGACCTAACTTTTTACAATAGCGACACCTTTTGTCTCGTTTCTTTGATGCTACCAAAATGGAAGCTTGCTTATCTGTCTTGCTATCCAAAACAAACTCATTTTCGAGTTTGTCTCTACTGAACAAATGACCCTTCACATCTTCGAACGAGAGTTTGTCTCTGCCATAAATCAGGGTCTCCCTGAAAGACTTGTATAAAGGGGGTAAAGAGCACAATAATAGCATAGCCTGATCTTCATCGTCAATATGAACATCAATATTCTTTAAATCATTTAAAAGAGTAATGAATTAGCTGATGTGATCTCTAAGAAGCTAATCTTCGTTCATGCAAAACGTAAATAGATGTTGTTTCAACAGTAAGCGGTTAGCCAGAAACTTAGTCGCATAAAAAGTTTCTAACCTTTTCCACAAGGCGGATGAGGTTTTCTCCATCAATACCTCCTGCAATACAGTATTCGCGAAGCATAACTGGATTGCAGACAAGGCCTTTTCATCAAGCTCTTCCCATTCTGTTTGATTTAGATTCTTAGGCTTTTTCCCGGTAACAACCTTTTTCAAGCCAGATTGAACTAGAAGTGCCATCATCCGAACTTGCCACAGATTTAAATTTGTCTCACCATCGAACTTCTCAATTTCAAACCTTGTTGCTTCCATATTGATGGGCTAATCTATGAAAATTAAATTAGCTCTGATACCACTTGTTAGGATCGACTCGATTAAGCAACAAGTAAAAAAAAATAGTGAAATAAATTGAGAAATTGAACACACAAATTTAACGTGGAAAAACCCCTCCAAAGAGAATAAAAAACCACGGGCAAATATAATTTTACTATAATGACAAAAGAACAAAGAGAACAAAAGATGGAGATAAAAGCTAAACCCCAAAAAACCCGAAAACAAAGAACCCTCAAAACGTAAACACAAAATTCTTTAAATGTGTTATGAGTTCTAATATCTAATGAGTGTATTTTCCAAGGTTATAAAAGAGCCTAATTATAGGCTAAATTCATAGGTCAAATAGTAATAAAATAATCTAAACTAATCAGTGTTTGATTGAAACAAATAAACAAAGTTTAACTAGAAGATTGTTTCTCAAATTTGACTGAAATAGAAGTCATACCTAACAATTTACTAATAATATAGTGATATTAGGTATGTAAATATATGACAATTGTTGGAATGAAAGGGTATTTAAAAAAGAAAGTTTATCTCCCATCACATAAATTAATCTTTTGAATTTTATTTACAAGCCATAAGAATTAATAGAAAGAAATGGTTTGTATGCACGAGAATGGAGCTCAAGATCTTACTATAGCGCAAATTAATATATTTGCTTAAACTTATTTCTGGTTTTTGTTATCTTGGTCCTCATTTTTACATCAATTACATATAAAACAAATATAAATTTTAAAATTATTAATTAAATTACTGATTGAATTTTAACTTGATTGGTATGGATATTATTATCAATGCAGGAGGATTTGGGTTCAAGTGCGTTGAAATGCATTATCCTCCTATTTATTAGTTAGAGAAGGGTTATGAATAATTCTAAATATTATGTAAAAAATAACAGATATAATCTTGTTCAAATTTTCCAATCATAATACATAAGATTATGCAATGAATACTTTTTTGTTAGTGACCATAAAAATACAGCTAAGTTTCAAGACTCAATGCCATGAATTATTTCATTTAAAAAAAAAAAAAGAAGAAGATAAAATCCTTTTAAAATCACGTTCACAATCTAAACTTTACAAATTTAAGGATCAATCCTTCGTCTTGGAGATGAACTCAGTAAATCCATTCATCAGGAAGAAAGATGTTGGTCCCTGAAGGATCTCCATTACCATTTTTCCCATTTTTATTATTCAACAACTTTCCCTCTCCACCTCTTCCTGTAGTATTACTATTATTCTTGAGATCTGCATGGAAAAAATGAAACATTAATGAATAGTTTTGAATACAGATGGCAAAAAATCTAAATTCAATATATTTTGGCTCGATTTGATTCAATAAGATTAAATTTTTTTATTTTAAAATAGAGTGTTAGGGCATGTTTCGGATTGAAAAAAAAAAAAAACTCATGTTGCGCCCAGATAATTATCAAAATATCCTTTACATATATATATATATATATTTAGTTTAAAATATATGGTAATGAAATTTATATTAGTATTTGGTGTAGCATAATTATACTTAAAAAATAAATAATAGTATCAATATAAAAAATAAAATAAATAAATAAATACTATTAATCTATATTGATAAAAAAAGATAATAAAAAATTGTGACATATTAGGTCAGAAATAACTTTGATTTTTCGAGTTGAGTTCAAAGCATGTGAGTTAATATTTAATTTTGAGTTTGTCGGGTCATGTAAGGTGTATACTGCAGATTTTTTTTAAAAGGTCTAATTCTGCATCCAGTACCTATACTCTTAAAAAACTTAAATTTAGTCCTTTGTTAATATCAAAAGATAAAATCCAAACATTATTAACTGACTCTGTTCAATTTGCATATACTTTATCTATTGGTATTCAATTTCGAAACTAAACTCTTAGATTGTTAAGTTTTCACGTATTTCAAATTTAATGAAAAACTCATAAATAGTATTATCAATTGGACTTAAAATTTTCAAATAAGACAAATAGGAAGACTAATTTTTTTATATATATAAAAATAAAAGTAGAGAGTAAAATTTCAATAGTTCAAAGAGTAAAAAACCGAAAAAAGGCTAAGAAAGTGCGGTAAAAACCTCGACGAGGGGAGATTTGCAAGCCAATTTCATGAACATTGAGGTTGAGAGCTTGAACAACTCGAGAAGGGAGGAGAACGGGAGAGCAAGCTGCATGCATGACGGCGACAACAATGTTAATCACTTATCTATACAATATATAAAGATTTTGACAAAGTTAGTGTCATTCATAACCAAGATTTTGACAAAATTAGTGTCATTCATAACCAAGTCCCATGTCTGTTGTTAAATGACCAAAAGGCCTTTGTTTTAACACAGTAATAAATATTAATTTATGAGTATTTTTGTCTTTTATATAAAATTCAGAAGAAAAAAAATCATGCCAATGACGGGATTTAAACCCTAAACAACAAACATGCACTCTTTCAACTTTACCATTTCAACTAAAGTAACATTTTATTTGTATTTTTTGTAATAAATATATTTCATAATTATTTTCACCCCATCTTGGGTGTGTCATAATTTTATTGATAATTTCGTAGTTGAGTTAGTGTTGTAAATCAACTCGATATCAACTCAAAAAAAAAATGATAATGTTATGGTAAATAATTAAAGTGCATTTAATATTTTTAATATGATGTATGTACTTATTTAAAATTTCTTTTACGAGCAATTTAAACTACTTTTTTATTTTAATTTCATACATATTATATATATGTTATTTATAAATAGGGGTGAATTTAAGGGGCAAGTAGGGCCTTGGCGCCATGCACCCCCAAATGGAAAATTGACCTTTTAGTCCCTCTATAAATTATTATATAGTAAACTTTAACTTTAGCCCCCAAAATAGAAAAACAATCATTTTAATTCTTTCATAATAATAAGATTATAAATTAATAAATAATAAAATTATATTTTGAGATCTCAAATTTTAAAATTCAATTGTAAACCCCTAAAAGAATTCTTGAATTCGTCCCTAATTTTAAATATGTGGTTTTCACATACCTGCGTGTGTGATAAAATTTTTAGTATATATAAAATAATTATGCATGTTGTACTTTATGATAGGGGGTGAGTGTTTAATCGAATCGAGTGAAAATATTTTGAGTTAATCGAGTTGATGAGTTATATTTTATCATTCTAACTTGATTTGAATTTTTTTCGAATCAAGTCAAGTGAAATTGTTCGAGTTAAATTAAAAAAAGTAAACATGTTAAACTAAAATCTTGTTACAGTATAATTAATTCTATGTTAGAGCACATAAATTTGAAACCATATATATTTGAAAACTTTTTCAAAGCAAAATAATAATAATAAATAAGATATTTTAGTATGATGAACTTGAATAATTAATTAACTTATTTATGATGAACTTGAATCATTAATTAACATATTTAGGTCCCAAAATTATTATTTTAGAAAATTTTAAATTTTAACTTTCTTTATATATTTTTAGAATTTTTAAAAAAAAAATTATAATTTAAAAAAAAATAAATTTTAGAATTTGTATAAATATTTTGAATTTTTTTGTAATTTTTATTAAGAGAGACCAATTTGCTCATTTTCAAAATTGACAGGGACCAAAGGGATATTTACACCAATCTGTTATTAGATTCGAATTGTAAATTCAACTTGACTTAAACTCGAAACTCGAATTACTTATTTGAGTTGACTCGAATAACTTGGATAACTCAAACAACTAGATTTGATTAACTCGAAAAATAGCATGAAAACCTTCATACTAGGAGTCAAATTACATTTTGCATCCTTTAATAAAAAAATGACAAATTAATCCCTTTACATTAAATCAAAGAGTAAATTGGTCATTCTATTAAAAATTTCATCTATTTATACCGTTAAAAACTGGTTCCTATATATCAACATAAGGTACACAACATGCTATATGTAACTGTTTGGTTATTTTGTCAATTACGCTAGTTTTTAACAGTAAAAATGGACAAATTTTTTAACAGAAATGATCAATTTGCTATTTGATCTAACGTATAAAAACTATTTTATCTATTTATAAAGTAAAAAGAAGGCAGGATGCAATATAAATTCTAATACAAAGGCTTCTATAATAATTTTACCATATATATACGTATAAGATACCTGGTCGTGTAGTTGAGTGAAAATAATTATTGTTGGGGCCAGGGCTTTGAGTTAGGGGAAGGAAAACGCCGGTGCCACTTGACTTTTTACCAGTATCTAGGAAAAATGCCTGCATTCCACCACCTCTTGTTGCCCAACATCTTGGTTTCTGATCATGCCCTCTCCACCTACTCTTTGACTGTTGTGTGTGCGTAAATCAAAATGATGAAAGTGATAGAAGGAGAAATGCTAAATAATGTTTACAACTAGATTCTCGTAAAGATAAAATCAGAATCGAGATAAAATTTTAAAGTTCTCAAGGGATTAAAATTTAAAAAAATATAGTTTAAAAAGGATTAAATTATATACTTAATTTTGGGAAGGGTCAAATTTTAGATAATATAAAATTATCTTAGTATGATTAGCATCATAATTATATGAAAAATTAAATACATGTAATAGTGTATATTATCTATTTTTTTTTTGTAAAATTTAGTCATAATAATTAAAAAAATACAACCAATAGTATGATTAGCATTTCCTTATGAGGAGAATTTTACCTTCCGGGGACGAGTTACCCTAAAAATGGGAAAATATAATTTCACTAAATCATTAGATTGCACTTAATTTTTTCAAAAATAATAAAAATTTAATTTAATTATAAAAATAAATTAATAAAATAATAAAATTACATTTTAACTTTCATAAAAATAAGTAACTCAACTCTAATTTAGTCGAGGTCAAGGGCATAGTTAGGAGAGCTAGTAGTGTTCGTAAAATGGAAAATTTTTCATTCAAACTCTTTAAAACTTTTTAAAATTTTAAATTTATAAAGTAAAATTTTACTTTCACCCCTTAAAATAATTAAAATTTAATTTAATGTTTTAAAAAATTATAAATATATAAACTATTAAAATAAAAATTCACAAAATTTAATTTAATTTCTAACTGCTTTAAAAAATTTATCCTTTCGTCTCTGGTCGAGGTTGAATCAAACAATCAAACACAAAGGAACCACAGAAAAAAAAAAAGGGCAGCAAATGTTGATACGTTACCGGTGGGAAGGGCTCAGTAGGTAGCTTTGAACGATGACGATGATACTGATGGTACTTCATAACATCCTATAAGTTAACACCAAATCAATAATATATATATATATATATATATAATATCAGAAGGACAATGAATAAAAAAAGGAGATTAAACAGAGGAGATAATGAAGAAGAGAGCAAAGAAGACCTTCTGATTATTGGTTTCCAATATGGCTTCATTGAGAACATGAGAAGGCAACCACGACACTGCTTCTTGGAACACAACCTCAGTATCTTCCACGGCGGCGGCGGCCGTCATTGTATGAAACTGAGTGAAACAAAATAAAAAAGAGAAACCAGAGAGAGGGAAGGAGGCTTTTGAGCTCCAACTTTTAACCTGCGAGTTAACTAAAAAAAACTGGTGTTATTACATTGGGAAAAATATTGAAAGAGACCATCGATATATAAATAGGAGCATTTTGGCGAGTGTTCCTTCACTACCTTGCTAAAGCGCGTGGAATTCTGTTTTTTCTTCAGAGTTAGAGACTCACTAAAACGATGCCGTTTCGTGCCTGTAAATAAACCATGGCTTGCGACTACAATTACGGATAGAAAAGCCCACGTATTTATTTCTCAATCGTTTGTACTTTTTTTGAGTCTTTGTGGTTCCAAATTTACTCTTTTAGCCTTTTCTTTTCAAATAGAGATTTTTGATATTTTAAATAGTTAAAATTATTAGTAGAATGGTATATATCGATAGTGGTTTGTTTTAGTGTATCATTTTGATTTTATTATTATTTTTTAAATATATTTCATATATGTATAAAATGTATTTACAAATATTAAATAATAGGGTTAAATAAATCTTAAATATAAAATACTCATCATAAAAAAATATTTAATTGAAGTGATAAAGAAAAGATTTTAGAAATAATAGTGCCATGTGTTCAAATCTCACCGTTCATAAATTTTAGTAAATTATAATAATAGGGCAAGGTCCGAGCAACCAACATGACTAACGCAACTTGAACCCAGACCACATTTAGGGCAATGAACACTCTTAACTATCTGACCATCACATGGAGTTTTATCATTCATAAATTTTAAGTTAAAAAAAAAAACTCATCAATTATATAAAATATTCTTTAATAAGCTTCACAAATGTAATCAATATTATGCATATAACTATTCATAATTCAAAAAATTCAAAATAAATAATAAAATTTTAAATTTAAATTTGAAATATATTTGAAATTTTTATTTTAAAAATAATAATAAAATTTGAATATATTGTAAATTTATTTTTTTTTGTATCGATTTATATACCATATTCTTACTATACGGGTGAAATCAATTGATATGCTACTGGAATGATACTGCCTCCCATGAAAATTACACCAAACATTTATCAATTTGGAATATTTTAATCACTCTTCTCAACTCTTAACAAAATAATGGAATGGCTTGCTATATAACTCAAGATATACATAGCTACTTGTACTGATTTTGTATATGGATAGTTTTTTTTTTTTTTTTCAGGTTTTGTATATAGATAGTAAACATTAGGTTAAATTTTACTATCAAACCCTTAACCCATGTACTTTTATTTGTTCATTTTTAGACCTTGTACTTTCTAAATTTTAAAATTGCAATCCTCACCAAACAATAATTGTTAAATTCATTAAGTAAAGTTCTACTACCATAGGTGTAATATCATGTCAACTGATTATTTCCACATATTACTCTCTAGAAGTTCAGTTAATGGATTACTGACTATCATTTGAATTAAAATTTAAAATTTAAAATCTGAAAAGTATAGAGACTTAGAATGATCTAATTGGAAAAAATGAACTGAAACTACAATAGTACACGTAGTACAAGACTAGTAATTGAATTTAACCAAATGAATTTAACTGCTATTGTTCGAGCTGGGACTAAATTTTCAAAATTTAAAAAATACAACTAAAATTTACCAATTAGAAAAGTACAAAGACTAAAATTGATCAAATAAAAGTACAAGAACTAAATCCATAACTTTTACAAAGTACATGGACTAATAGAAGAGTTTAACCCAAACATTAAGATGTATGTATAGATTTATTTTTTTTTAGAAAAAATTAGGCATTTTTTGTTAAGAAATTTATCTTTTTAAGAAAATTGCATAATTGTAATTTAAAGAATATTTTTTATTACTTTAGAAAATAATTTATGCTTTGATTTTGTACTTAGATCCACAATTTAAAGATATGTTTCAAATAATGAAAATGCTTTATTTTCTAAAAAATATAGTTTATATATTTAAAATTTTTATGGCTTTACCAAAGCTTATTATATCATTTGGTACTCGAGTTTGACACTTTTTTTAAATGGTACCTATATATTTTATCTAATGTAATACTTGTATTTGGCAAGAGCTACTTATTTTGGTACCTGAAGGTAATGATATTATCTTTTTAGTGTTTAATTTAAGCTTTAGGGTTGATTTGATGAAAGTTTATAATTAACTACTAATATTAGCAATTAACTTTTTTTCAAATCAACCCTAAAGCCTGAAACAAATCAACCCACAATATCATATAGTATTTAACAAATTAAGTACAAAATTAACATTAAATTTATTCTATTAAAAAAATCATGAAAATTTAAACGAAATAATATTAGCAATTGACTTTCATCAAATCAACCTTAATATCTTAACTAAAGATTAAAAAAAAATCGATATTATTACCTTTGCATACCAAAATATATAGTTTCTATCAAATGCAAGTACTAGATTAAACAAAAATAAATAAATAAAGATATTAACTCTGAAAAAAATGTGAAACTCAAGTACAAAATGATATTTTAAACCTTTTGCAAATAAAATCTTCTGTTTGAACTTGAAAAATTAAAAAATATATTTCCATGTAATTGATAAACAAGAAGTCTAAATTATCAACACCGTTAATTGAATAAAAAATCCATTATTATGCCAAATCAAGAGATAAGGATTAAATTATAAATTTAACATAATAGAGGGACCAATCACAATTAATCTAATTTTAAATTATTGGTTTTTCGCTCTTTAAACTATTATGAATTGGGGTTGTCAATCTCAATATTTTTTAAAATTCATGAAAATATTTATATAGTAAAGAAAAATATGAAGGGGTATTTAAGTAATTTGAGGTCATAGCCAACAAACAGTTTGAACGTGGTTTGGGTTGAGTTGGGTTCGGTAAACCCCTCTTCCAATATCGTTTGTAGCAGTTCGATTAATTAACACATTTTTCTTTTCCCTAAGAGCCATTTATTTAGTTTTTCGAAATAACTTGAATAATTTGAATAACTTAAATAACAAATTGATTTAAGTATCTCTTGGATTATTATCAATTTTGAAAATGTGCAAATTGATCATTCTTTAGAAAATACAATAAAAAATTCAAATATTTTATAAAACATAAATAATATAAAATATAAAAAATTAAAATTGCATAAAAAAAAGTTACAGAATGATAAATTAAAGCCTTAAACAAGTAAATTATGAAATCAATTTAATTGTACTAAATTATCTTTATTTTTTTCTCTCTCTCTTTTTATGAAAGTTTTCAAATATATATATATATATATACGTGTGTGTGAAAAGATTTTATGAAACATGGATATTATCATTTTCCAATAATTTTATGCCACATCAGTAATTTCATCCAGAATTTTAGTATTATAATTTGAATTTGATTTTTTTCAAGATGAAAAATACTGAAATTCAGGATGAAAATGCTTATGTGGCATAAAAGTATTAAAAAAGGGATACAGATGATGTGGTGTCATTGTTTCATACAATCCCACATATATATATATATATATATATATATATAAAGAAGGAATTGTATAAAACTGTGATTCCACGTCATCTCTATCCCTTTCCAATAGGAGAATAATAAATTAAATTTTTTCTTCTGATTTTTAGCTTTTTCCTTCTAAAAAATTTCAAATCCAACTAAAATTACTAAAAAATTTGTTTTGTCATATTCATATTGAAAAGGGACAAGGATGACGTGGAATTACAGTTTTATACAATTCCTTCTCTCTATATATATGGTCTCTCTCTAACTTGGAATTTAGTGATCATGTCAATAAAATTTCAATTTGATCCGCTTTTTTTTTAATTTAACTCAAACAAATTTATTTAAATTAATTCAAATTTCATTACACTCGACTCGATTAAAAAAAATTAAAAACAATTAAAATAACAAAATAAAGCGCATCTACTAAACTATCTCGAAATAGGCTTACCACTATCCAAATCAATTTTCTATTAAATGTGTAATTGTTCTTCTAAACCACCACACCAATACTTGAAAAATAATAAATATGTAAGGATTAGGAAAGTAGGTCCACTTTCCACTTAAATCTCAAATTTCTTCATAAATGGTAAAGGGGTAACCTTAAGACAAATATATATATAATGATGTTGGTGAACCACTTGAGGAGGTACGTGTAAAACCAGTTGTTTTAAGTGTCATTTAGTAACCAAAGACAAATCATCCCCCAATCATTAGTCTCTTTGCTGTCTTAATTTGCAGGATGTTTCTGGTTCGGTCTAAGTGGTGAAGTCAAAGTTACTAAATTTGTCGAGAATAAGATACATAAGCAAACCCAATTATCCAAATCTTGGGCACTTGTCGAACTGCTGTCAACTTCTTTCGTTTGGGTAGGCAAAGTCAGTTGAGATTTTTTTAACTTCAGGTTTTTATGTAATAATTGCAACTATGCTGATGAATTTACGACAAAATATTCCACCTAGGCTTTGGGGGAAAGAAATCCACCCCTTTCTAAACGGGTTTGGCTCGAATTTATAAAATAGAATTTGTTGCTTTTTATTGTTATTTTATCACTGTTTGGTTGGTTTAGTTATTATATTGTTACTATTTTTTTGTTATTATTTTTGGATGTTGTATAACCCTTATTTTATTGTTACTATTTTAGAGGAATTTGCTTGTTGAGTTACACCTATCTTAGTGTTATTTGAGTATAAATAATTTTTAACATATTTGCAGTTTATTGGGAAACATTTATTTTAATATCTTTAGTGTATTTGATGTATTATATTTTTTAAATTTATTTTTATATAAAATAATAATAATAATAAATTAATACGGGTGGACCGAGCTAGACTCTAGTTTTAGCATTTTTATCCGAGCCGAGCTTGGGCAAAATTTTAGGCCCATTTTTTGGGCCAAGCCCGAGCCTAAAAAATGGGCCTAAAATTCTATTAAGTCCCGACTCGGCCCATGATCACCTCTAACTCTACCTACGAGGAAATAATAATTTAATTTTGAGGGTGGAAATAAAATTATAAAATTTTAAGTTAAAATAAAATAATGAAGTTGCAGATTGCCAGAGTTCACAATGAAGTTGTAGATTTTATGGCTAAGTATGTTGCTATACGATTCACAAGTATCAAGTGTTTTTCGAACTTCCTCAAGTTGTGCGGGGTTTAGTTCAGAAAGATTTTATGAGTTGTTGATTCTATGCTTGTTATTGTAATCGCTTAGTGCTATTTTCATTTACCAAAAAAAAAAAAACAGTTAAAACCAAAATCTCAAGTCCAAAATAAAAAGAAATTAAACACAATCCCAAAATACAATTTGTAAATGTTAAAGCCCAGTTCAAAATCTAATTGTAAAAAATAATAATTTATGCAAATATTAAATTTTTAATAATATTTTATGTATTGTTAGTTATAATTTATAAACATGTATTTTAATATACTAAATTACACATAACTATAGATGTTATATCTTTTATTATAAGCTATAAATAATAATTATTATATTAATACTTATCAAATATATTATTTCAGTAATACTATATTACATACTATAATAGCAGACTAATACATAATATATTAATTATTATCATATTATTGTTATAATACTGGTTGAAATATGCTCTAAGTCCCTATACTTTTCCTAAATTTGAAAGTTAGCTCTCCTACTATATTATATAATGCTATAGCATATCGTATAGTATATATATATTAATAGTGTATATATGCATGAATGATTAAACATTATAATATCATGTAATACTACATCTTTTATAATAATTTATAGTATAATAATAGTTATATATAACAGTAATACATTGTATATTTACTATATATTATATTGGTTGAAATATGTTCAACGCCTCTATACTTTTATACACTTGAAAGTTCGCCCTCCTACCATATCACATCATATAATATATTAATAGTCTATATATATGCATCAATGGTTAAACATTATAATATCATGTAATACTATATTTTTTATTACGATCTATATTATAATAATAGTTATATATGTATTAATAGTTTAGCAATAGTTATATATTATAACATTATTTTATGTATTAGTAATATATTAATTTAGTATATCAGTTTAAAGTCATATAATATATTATATTATCATTAAAGTTTAATTTTATATGTTTTAGTAATTATTAATTTATATATTTATTTCACAATATTAAAAATATTCTATATTAGATTACTTTTTTCAAAAATTTATTTCATTTTATAATTTAATATAAAAAATATTATTAATTACTTCTCATATTAATAAATTTAAATATAAATATGAATACATTTACTTATATTTTAATTAATATCATAAAATTATATTAATTATTCATGTCTATTATGGTTGTTCAATTATAAAATAGGGTTTTTTTAGGTTTTGAGTCGGATTTATCTCAGGAGCGAGCCAGATCGGTCTCGAGCTCGTGTCTGTTACGAGCTCGAGCTTTCTTAGGCTTGGGTTCTGTCAGGCTCGGATCTATTGCGGCTTCAGCTTTTTCAAACTCAGATCGTTGTGGGCTTGGATCGACATGGACGGACTTTTGAGCTCAAGCCTATTTTTGCTAACTCTAGAGCTACTCAAATAAAAGCTTACCACTTACTCCTTTGAAGGCTTAAAAAGCCTGATTGGATTTAATAGGTGAACAACACCTAACGACCAGATCAGACATTGAAATTTGAAATTTTCATTTTCTTTTATATAGAGATGCCTATATATGTCCATATATATATATATATTCCACAAACATATCTAAACCTTATGTACTGCATGAAATAAATGTTTGGAACTGAACAAACAGACCCGCACTCATTAATCCCCAATTTCAAGAACTTTGGGAAGTATCATTCATTGAAAATCAACGGCTCTCAATAGGATGGCATTGTTTCCAATAGATTATCTCTTGATTTTATCAAGAACTCGGACATTTGAAGAGGCAACGAGTTCAACATATTGAAAACACTTCAACGGATGCTTGAAAAAACGGATTATGCATACGCATGTAATCACTCACCAAAAAATTATCAACACTTACTCTTGACATATAAACCTTAGGTTATGAAGTCCACTGGTTTTAGATGATTAATATCAGGTCCGTAATGTTTGCTTGTTCAAGGCATGTAAGAGGGCAAAATGACATTTTAAAACCCATTTATCACATTAGAGGACAAATGGCATTACATATTAATGGTTTGGTAACCAAACAAAATTTTGTTGCAAGAACCCTGCATGTCCCCAACTCCCACTTTATTATTTCTTTTCCTTGCTGCTGGTCTAGAGGGAATTTGAATGTATGGAGTAGATAGGTAAATTCAACAAGTCGGTTTAGTTTTGAAGCGAGTATTAAATGAATTTAGATTTTAAAATTTCCGGGTTATTTTAGGTTTATATCAATTTCGAGTTTAAATCATTTTAAGACTTAAGTTGTTTTGGATTTTTAGTATCCGGTCGTTACGAGTTCAGATCACTTTAGCTTAAAATCGTTTCAAGTTTCAAGTTTCAAGCCAGATTTGTGTGTAGGTCAACTTGGGTTTAGGTCCATTCATATTTAAGTTGAACAAGTTCAAATTATTGATTCTTTTCAAAGGTGAAGATAGGAGAGCAAACAATAGCTTTGCCCCCCTCCCAAATAATAAAATTGCATTTTAACACCATAAAAATTTTATTATTCATTTTCGACTCTTAAAGCAATTTCCTAACTTTACCCTTTAAGTTGTTTTTTATATAATCAAATTGAGTTTAACCGAGTTAAAATTGTTCAAATCAAATAAAACGTGGTATTGCGATTTAAATTTGGGTTCAAAACCCATCTTGAATTGAAAGCTAAACAGAGAAAGGCCCAACAAATAATAATATCCATACCCAAAGATTTTCACAATTAAGCCCTCTTTTTAATGGTAAGATTCTTACAAGAAATAACACATAATTCAGATCTAGACAAAAGAAACATGGAAGAGAGAATCTTGCAAATTGCAATGCCAATTTTATTATATACATATATACAACAGTAAGAGTATAAGTATAGGGACTAGAGTAACAGTGGCACAAAGAGCTATGCAGGAAACACAGATAAGTTGTCGGCTACATAAACAAGTGATAAAACCAGGCATTATGTAAATAAGAACCTTCCCGTGCCGTGCAGTCTTTTAGGTTAAATTATGCTATTAGTACTAGTATTTTAATTTGATCCATTTTAGTTTTTATATTTTTAAAATTTTAAAATTTTAGTTTTGACTTAAACAAAATAGTTAAATTCGTTTACTTAAATTCAATTACTGGTATTGTACTATACGTATAATTGTAAATTTAGTTTACATTCTCCAATTGTATCATTCTAAGTCACTATACTTTTTGAATTTTGAAATTTCAATCTTGATATAAATGACAGTCGCTAATCGATTAACTGTAGTTGTAGTGAGTAATATGTGAAAATTAATAAGCTAACATGGCATTAAACATATGATAATATGTTTGACGCATCAGATTTTAGAAATACCATAACTTAATTAATTAACAGTTATCATTTGGTGATGACTGAAATTTAAAAATTCAAAAAAGTTCAGCGACTGAAATTGATCAAACTAAATTCACAACTTCCGTAAGTACAGGGACTAATAGCAGAATTTAACCCTCCTTTTAAGACATGACGATTGGCCCCGCTTTTCAGATTCTCCCCATCACCACCACCGCATTTGCTGCCATTATTAGCTGCTCAACTCAACACTCTTTGTCCTTTCTCTCCCCTAATATACTAATCTTCTTCTCAGCAACATCCTCCTGTGATTAGTACAAATGCAATGCAGTTCCCAGTTTTCTTTTACTTTTTTTTTTTTTTTTCACTAACGAAAATGACAAAAAAGTCAATCACGTTCAGACCAGTTGCCTACTTCTTGTCTTGAAAATGATGATAATGAAAGGTTGGTTTTACGGACCAGTGACAGATCTTGACATTAAGTCTTCACAGTACTTAATTAAAAATTTCAAAAGAAATTGAGGGTTTAATTAAAAATATTACAAGTTTTAAGGGTTTCCACAACCTTCGCTCTTTCATCTCTGCTGCACAAAAACTATATAATAATTATTTCCAGGGGTTAATTGCAACATTCTAAACTATGACTTTAATTTAATTAAGTCCTTAAAGTATTATATCAATCAATTTTTCTATCAACGTAACTTTTAGATTGGACGATAAATGCTAGCTTAGATCTAATGTGAAACATATAAAACACTCGCATCGACAATTTAGGTCTAATGGGATAAAAAAGGAGAAGCTCTTTTTACTTTTAATTATATTTTTTATCTAAGTTATCTATAAAGTAAGCACGCGTATTTTTATAAATTAATCCATACATTTTAAATACATGCCAAATTCAAATTTAATTTATACTAATATTTTAGAGATTCAATAAACTAATTTAAGATCTATACCATAGTTTGAAGACATATGATAGAAATCTCTATGTTTCAACATGTAATATATTATATATACACACATATAGTTCATCTAGTTGCCATGTGACTAGTACTGTCCAGTATCACCTGCAGGAGCTAAAAAACAAAGAACTTGAAAAGCCAATAGTTAAGATCTAATCAAATCAGCTTAATTTTGGCTTTTTGGGGGTGGATTTGTATAAATAAACCGGAGTTAGTTGTGGTCTATGGTGCATTAATTAATTGTTTTAAGGGACAAAGCATCATTTAATCCACGAATTTGATAGCCTTTTCTAATTTGGTCCCTAAATATTTTTTGATCCACCCAATGTTAGTTTCGAAACTTGACAATTTTTTCCAATTTGGCCCCTGAACTTGAATTTTACTATTATAATGGGGCACTCTAAGAAGATTGTATCACATCATCATCGAAAATTAAAATAAATACAATCTAAAAAATTAAATTTTTTTTTTTAAATTTCAAGTGTTGACATGGTACATTCTTAGTGTATACATTGACGGAACCTAAGTTCATGGACCAAATTGAGAAAATCTGCCAAATATTCAGGGACCCATATGAATTGTTATCAAATTCAGGGACTAAATGTTACTTTGTCCATTGTTTTAACAAACTGACACCCCAGATACTCCCTATAGTTTGACTTAATGCCAGTTGGGTGAAGACCCAAATTGAAGATCTTGTTAATCAAACTCCAGCCTGTTCACATGAATTTTTTTTTTCCTTTCTATTTTTTAATGCAAGCTTTAACAAACAAAAATTAATTAATTAATTAATCCGTTTGAACGATATTATAATTATAGTCTTGAAGGGTGCAAATTTGATGAAATCTAGTACCCATGCATGGCTGATTGCCCGCACGAGGGTGTATCGAACCACGACCCGCCGCCGCCGCATGGGTGCCAAGTGCTGCCGCGTGGGTGAAACTTAGATTACCGTACATAAAACTAAGGGTTGAGCCAGTGAATATATATATATAGTACATGATATTAAGAGATGGAGGGTCAGTGACTTTGTTCTTGTTAGGGTTCTCGCAGTTCGTACATCAATGGCGTTTGTTTTCAACTATCTCAAAGATTCCATGAACGAAATTACAGGTTGGGGAGGCATTACATTTATTACCCTAATTTCCTTACATTTAACTACTCGAGAATGTCGATCCAGTTTTATCTTAGTTAACATCTTTGTTGTTATAATAATAAAAGAGAATGTGAGTTTCAACGTTTTTAAATGTGTATTATCTTTCAATTTAAAGATTTAGAAGTTATGAATAATAGCAGATCTTGTATAAAAAGATCTTACTTGATAATTTAAAAACTTTACAAAAATAGAGTTAGAAACTTGAAAGCGTATGAGTTGTTACCTTTTTCTTTTCCACATTGGTCTAATGTTGGTTTTTTGTCCATACGATATACTTAGATATTTAAGATTCAATCTCTCTACTTTAATTTGATAAAAATTTGATCCTTTATACTACGTTTGATAGGAGTATTATTTATTCACCAGGTTTTAGTATATGAGTTAGCAATAAACTAATTTCAATTGGTAATTTTTAACCAGTCATATGACTTATTTTTGGAAAAGAGAAGGAAAATTCTTTTACTTATTTTGAAGATGTCTTATTTTTTTACAAAAGTTTTTATTGTCTTTCTAGTTTCAAGTTTATGTGTAATTATTGTAATACATATGTAACAAATAAGTTTTTTCCTCTTGTCATTACACTAGTAATAAAAAAGGAGTCAATTTTATAATGCTATTTGTAGGTCCAAATCGATAACCCCATTAGTTTCCATCATTAAAGTGAGGGCATCATACAGTTAGAGCTATGTAAAAAATTCAACCAGTTATGTTAACCTGGTACTAAATTTACTTGCCAGTCGAATACTTAAAATTATTTCTTTTTAAAAACATTTCATGTTGTCACTTGGACGATAGCAATTAATGATATTATCAATTTAAACCTACTAATAAGATTATAAAAATAGAAATATCAAATTATGTCAAATAAAAGTGTAGAAACCAGTTTGCGAATTTCAATAATAAAAGGACTAAAATCATGATTGAATCTTTCCCATCATTATATCTATGCCATTATATCCCTTTTTACTTTCTTTCGACCAGAGTTGGTTTAGTTCTGAAAATTTATTCCGTTTAGAATTTAATCAACATACATGTAATTCAATTCATTAAATACTTACATCCAAATATATGTGCTGAATAGGAATTATGATAAGAAATTAAGAAGCAAGAAAAGGGGAATTATGTAACAATAGAAGGGACCAAAAAGATGTGGTTTTCTATGGGGTTCTTGTTTTACATTTTGTTCTACATATCAAAGTTTTTTGAGGCATCTCGTGACACTCCAAACAAATATTGGTAGCCTTTTTACATAACTTGGGGCTTCCATTTTCCACCTTTTCTATCCACACACATAAACATAAGAAAGAGCCCCACCCTCCCCCAAACCTAGCTTCCCACACCAATTTTTTTCAGTTAAAATATGTATGTCCTCTTTATAGATTTGGAATTTAATCTTTTTACTTTTCAGATTTTAAAATTCAAGTCCAATTGTTAATATTTATTAAAATAATTTTATTAAATTCAGATTCATTACAACATCTTTTTAGTTACGGGACTACCAAGTAAGTAATTTTTTTTATTTCAAAATTCACATCTGTAAATTTAATAAAAAATAATTTTAAATGTTAACAGGTGGACTTGAATTTTAAAATTTAAAAAAGTAGAGAGGCTAAATTCCTAAAAATAAAAGTATAAAGACTTATAACAATGTAACCTTTTTTCAAGGATCCAATAAACATGATATGATGAGAAAATAAATTTATGATTTAGGGTGGGTTTGGATGGACGGTGCGGTTCGGTGCGGTGGGGTACGGTGCAGTGCGGTGGGGTGCGTTTAGCTTACTTTTTGTCTCACGTTACAGTATCATTACAGTATCTAATCTCACCGTCGCTGCTATTTTTACACTAACAGCAAGTAAACACACTGCTCATCCAAACCCACCTTTAAATATAAAATGAAAATCATGTGCGATCTGCATCAAAAGTGTTGCCGAAGGTTGGCAAAGCTTTTGGTCTCTAAATGTCGTAATATATGCAAGGGCAACCTCGAGGATGATATTCTAAAATGGAAATTTTAATTTTTGATCTTTCATAATTTATAAAATTTTAAATTAATATATAATAAAATAATAATTTAACCCCTAAAAAAATAAAATTTTGATTTAATTTATAAAAAAATTTAAAAATATGAACTATTAAAATAATAAAATTACATTTTAACACCATGCCGTAGATTTTTTTTTTAGATTTTCCCTTAATTGTATGTACGAGGTATAGAGATTTTAATAAGTTGATGGTTAATGTGTAGAGGGACAAAAGTGAGATTGAAAAGAGGAAGTTAAAACCAAGGAGACAAGATCTCATCATCATATCTGATGTTTTATTTTTTAATTATTTTGTATAATTTGTTGGCTTATGCTTTAGACTCTTTTATCAAAGAGCCGAGTTTACTCGAGCTAGCCAGCTGATCGTCTTAATTCCTGACTGGCTTGTAGGTTCTTTTAGAGATAAAGTAATATTTAATCCTTGAATTTGGTAAAATTTTCATTTTGGTCCTTAAACTTTTTTGTTTATATTAGTTTTAGAAATTGGTAGCTTTTTCCGAATTTGGTCTGTAAATGTGATGATATAACACTCTGATATCGTACCACTTGAAAATTAAAAAAAAAAAATTTATAATTTCTTATTGAGTAATTTTCTGTGTATCTCATTAAAGAAAATATTCAGATATTTATATATACTATCACTGTTCATAATTTGATTCTACTGTTCATGGGCTTGACCTCAATATTTATAGGATTGACATTCTGAGCAGGCATCGGGCATACTAGACACGTGTATCGTTCTGGGCCGCCTGCTAGATCTCGCACCCCCACATGCAAACTCCTTGAGTATATGCAAACTAAGACTGCGAACTCTCCTTGATTCGTGCGAGCTGATACCGCAAGGTCCCCTGATTATCCTCTCATTGTACATCTCGCACACATCCATTTGATGGGGTCTGACCAGGTTTCGAGTTGGCGACCTGAATCTTATCTAGGTTTCAAGTTGTTGATCATTGATGTATAACATTTCTTTATATTTTTTAGATATTAACTCAAGTTACAAATTGAAGATGAAAAATAACATCAAAAGGATTGGAATCCTGTTTTTTTTTTTAATAGTTTATGTAAAAATATTGATTATGAAATTCAAAATAATACTAAGATATGATAATCTACCAACAATCGTGTTTAGAAAGCAAATATTAAGAGACATAAAAACCTTCATGATTCAAGTGGTTAGAGAATAAGACGCCAACCCACTTTAACTTTTGACCCATTAGTTGGACTATTGATGACAATGCCACAAATTCCTGTCTTTGAATCGGATCAAATTAGTTTGAATCGGATTAAATTAGTTGAACCAAAAATTAATCAATCTAAATAAAAGCATTGATTTTTAACAAAATTACTCGAAATTGATAAAAATCGAAATAAAAATTGACATGCTTGAACCGTTTTTATAAATATGCAATATTCTTCTTACTTTTTTATGAATTATTAGTTAACTATTTTATTTATTGTTGCACTCACGATTGAATTAAAAACTGATTGTATGACCGGTTTAACCATCGGTCCAATTTTAAAAACATTTACATATATTCAATTTTTTAATTGTTATTTCTATATGTTTCAAAAAGATTATATTTCATATATTTGGGAGGATCGACTTACACCTATGTAAAATTAAAATAATTTTACACCCTTCTGTATATTTTTGTGCGATTAATATTTTAATGATCCAACAATTGAATTTATCGATATAATTGTACTTGTCATGCATGTAAATTTTCTAACTGATTCAATATCTCTATCATATCAATCTAAAATATTGTATATTAATATTTATTAAAATTTTAAATTTACGTCAAATTTTACATGCATGATCTATATGAGTGGATTATAGAATATGACAGTTGAATCATTAAAATATTAATCACACAAAAATATACAAATAATTTTAGATCGATAGAAGTGAATCCCTCCCATATTACCTAAAAAAATTTATAAAAATTTGAATTATCCAACAAGATTAAACAATTAATATAAATGAAAATCAGTTAAGTTTGATTAACCACTTTGTTTATTTGTTTTTAGTATATTGTTTTCATTTCATTGAAGTAGAGCACCAACTTTTGGTTTAACAACGAGGTAACAATAAAATGTTCATCTCCTTTTTAAGGTTTGAGTTTATTTCAAGTATAACTCAAACAATTTGTAAGGTTAAGTTAATTAAACAACACATAAAGTAAATTAAAGGGTTAATATATATATATATATTATAAAAAATAATTTTATAACATTTTTAATTTCTTTTTCTTACGCCTTAAAAGGGTACGTATCACCTAGAGACAAAGCCATGCATTTTGTATTAAGGGGTCGAGATGAAAGTTATTAAAATTTTAATTTTTGAGAAGGGTCAAATATGCATGCTTCTACCTATAAATTCTCTTTTAATCCTTAATTTAGATATAAAAACGAGCTTAAGCATGTTTGGATTCACGTTTTTCTGATTACTACAATAGCAATGATCTTAACTAACCTACTCGACTTTATCTTTTAAACCTTACTTGTTAAGGCGGAGTCTAAAATTTTTATTGACAATTTATAATTTTTTTTTCTCACGTTTAAGTATATATTAAGAGATGGGAAACCGTTGGAATCATTAATGTTAAAACTCCCATTGAAAAGAGCTTGCCATGGTCCTAACTCCCAAGTTAACCAAGCTATAAGTAAGAGAATTTATGGTATTTAAAACAGCTTTAATTGGCCAATTCCATAATTAATCAAAACGATAAGACTATATAGTATCACCTAATTAACCCAATAAATGTAGCTGCCTAACATGAAGTATTTCCCAAGCATTTGTATTTGTGAAAAATGATCGGTTTTTATAAATTGAAAAATGAACATGAAAGTAGTTGATTGAGTCTTCACTCACTTGCTAGTGACATTGTTATCAGTATAAGAGGACGTGTGTTCAAACAAATTTTATTTTTCTATTGGGGAGCAATTAAAAAATAGTAATAATAATTTAAATAACTTTATTTTTAATAATATGTTATCATCCCATAAAATTACATACTATAATATATCATATAATATTTTTCATTTGATAGCATGTGTCTTGGGTTTAGATGGGTTGGGGGTGCAGTGCGGTGCGGTGTGTTTAGCTTACTTTTTGTTTCATGCATGCTACATTATCGCTACAGTATTTAATCTCACCGCTACCGCTATTTTTATAGTAACAACAGATAAACGCACTTCCCATTCAAATCCACCCTTAATCTTAAATTACATGGTCTTCATCAATTGGATATGGTTAGGATTGGTCACCAACTACTCAATAAAGTTCAAGCTCACTTTTTTCTCAATTTTTTTTTCCTATTTAATGATTTGGGTTTAGGTATGAGATTTATTATAGGTATAATAATAATTTTAGTCCCTAATACTTTTTTTTATAATTTTTTGTCCTATTCTTTTAAATCAATTTAATCTTTAACTTTTCAAATTTAGTCAAATTATTTTTTCTTTATTATTAAAGTTTGCTATTAGTCTCTCTACTATGCATAAATTGTGGGTTTAATCTTTGTACTTTGATTTAGTTATTTCTAATCTTATACTTTTCGAATTTTGAAATTTTAATTTTAACCAAATGGTACCTATTAAATTTATTAGGTTCAGTTTTGTTATTCTCAAAATCTTATGAGACAAACATTTTATCATATGTATAATGCCATGCTGTATTGCTATTTTCTCATATTACTCATAAAAAATTCAGTTAATGGATTTAATTGCTAGTGCTTTACATCAAGATTAAATTTGAAAATTTTGAAAAATATAAGGATTAAGAATAATCAAATTGGAAAACATAAACTAGATCTACAATTTTACGCATAGTATAAATAATAGCAAAATTTAGCCAAATAGATTTAACTGCTACCGTTTAGGTCAAAATTGAAACTTTAAATTTTGAAAAATACATGGAAAAAATAGACAAATTCAAAAAGTTCAGGGACTAAAATTGATCAAATTAAAGTATAAAGATTAAACCCACAACTTATACATAATGCATAAACAAATAGCCAAAATTGACCTTCTTTTATAGAAAAGCTAACTGAACTAATGAAATTTTATTAACATTGACTTGGCAATTCACGCCTACTTCATAAAATATTTTAAAAGAAAAACATAAAATGTTCAAACAAAAAGTTCATTAAAACTCTCTTATAAAATTATCAATGTCAATAATGAAGTCTACGAAGACTATCATGCGAGCTACCAAAGTCAGCATAGTTATAATTTTGATAGTTCAATAAGTTTTTTTCCGTCAAAAACAATAATTTAACTAAATTTAAAAGATTGAAGACTAAAATGGTCAAAAAAAAATATGACTCAAGTGGCAAAAAGAATAAACATCAGGGGCTAAATCTGTTATTATGATTGTATTATATAATAATTTAATGTAGGTAGGGTGTATATATATACACACATGCACCTAAACAATTGATTCCATTATCCTAATTTTCATGATAATGTTGGAGAACTCAAATCAAATAGAGGGGATATAATTAATTTCTTTTAATTGCTTTCCTAAGCTTAGCTTTATGAACAAATGGTAGTGCTGGAATCTACTTTAGGAATAAAAAAATCACAACAAATTCCCTTTAAAACAAGCACCCATAATTAAATGATGCAAAAAGCCTACTAACCCTAAAAAGAGACTAATTTTAATTATTTTTTAACCCCTATAGCCATAACCATGTACGCATGACCACTTTTTGAGCAATCGAGAATTTAGAGATAAACTAACATTTAGTTTTAAAATTTTGTAATTTTGTAATTTTATTTTTGAATTTTTTATCTATATTACTCTCAAAAATTTAGTAGATTTTCTCAATTTGGTCCTTAAACTTAGAGTTCGTTAAGACATGATGATATGGAATTTTAAAATTGTGCCACATCATCACTTGAAAATTTTTATTTTTATTTTATAAATTCTTTGGTACTTTTTAGATTTTATTATTTTAAAAAAATTTAAGTGATGATATGACATAATCTCAAAATGTCACATCATCACACTTTAACTGAATCCAAATTTAAGCCAAGAAAAAGATTAGGGTCCAAGTTGAGAAAAATTGCTATGTTCAAGGAATAAAAGTTGATTTATCTCTAGAATCTATATATGAATTTTTTTTTACCATAGCTTTTTCCGTTTTGTCGCTTATATTCAAGGGTGAAGCTAGAAGTGGCTGAAATTAAATTGTAAAATTTTTAGGGGTTAAAATAAAATTTTGTCCTTCTTATTAATTATAAAATTACAAATGTTAAGGGCCTAAAAGATAATTCCACCAAATCAAGGGGGAAAATTGGATTATAAAATTTTTAGAGGGACAAATTATAAATGTTAAAGGCTTGGAAGATAATTCGACCAAATCAATGGGGCCAAGTTTCTTGCCTACTTTCATGGTGTCATCCTTGTATATATTTGATGCACGGTTGGTAAATAGTTGCATGACATATTATCAAGAGTAAAACAAAAGAAAGTGTAAAACTTATAAAAAAATATTAATAATTTTATTTAAACCATAATTAAAGGCTAAATAAATTATTAAATTGATGAAACCGTCAAAGTAACTCAATGATGAATGCAAATATTATACAATAATCCAACCTAAAGCAGATATTAATTGGTTGTTTCTTTTGATACAATATTTAAAATTATTCATAGTTTCTCTTCATTTTATAAATAGGAGGATAATGTGCTTTAATGTATTCGAACTCATATTCTTTTGCATTGACAATAATTTTATGTCAATCAAATTAAGATTCAATCGATGATAATAACTGAAATTTTAAATACAAGCATTTTGTCACTTTTTCTTACATTAAAATGAATGTCTTGATCTATTTTCAGAACACAACATCGTTTTTCGAGAAAAGAAAATAGAAATGGAATCGGAGCACTGAATTTAATAAAAAAAATAGAATTATTATGTATCTAATGTCGGGTCCAAAAAACCGACTCCTCTGTAGTGGTTTTTCAATTTCTACCAACTCAATGATTATAATTCAAGCAATAAGCATAAAAATAATGTTGAGGGTTGGATTTTTTTTAAGAAGTTTTTAAAATTTCGTCTATCGGGCATTTAAATAAATCTCTAGTAATGTTAAGTATTGTTTCATGATTATATTAGGGTTTTGTCTTCCGCCTTCATCCAGAACAACTATGTATTATTCATAAAGTGAGAGCACCTCAAGATAATGAGTTGTACATAGTTCAAGTGATACTATGATTGCATGTAAGTGGTTAATAATAAGCTTTAAGTTGGTGGTTTGAGTCTCTTCATGCACAATTGATTTCCATAACTATATCACGCACTATAGTTACACCTCTCCCTTAAGCTTTATAAGTCAAATTTTCACCAATTGAGGTGCTCACAAGTTTATGAACCCACGCCCACAACTGGCCTCATAAGGCACTTGGGCTCTCTACCACGTCGAGGAGCAAAACCCCCGCCAAGGACAACACCTTGACATTGTTCGAGGTTTTTTTTTTTTTTTTACCGTCTACCCATTAGACAATATTTTAAAAACTTCTCCACAAAGAGTCACTCAAACGAATATATGAAACAAGATAAAGGTAAGATTAAGTTTAATAATTCAACGTCATATTTCATGTTTTATTTACGTAGATTATGCTTGTTAATATTGTAATAAATTAAAATTTTTAACTATTTATTTTATGTAAACAAATTAATCATTAAATATATATTAATATAGAATGTATTTTAAATTGATATGACAGAAATACTAAATAAATTTAAAATTTATATGTATAACAAGTATAGTTATATTGATAAACCATTGAATAGTAAAAAAACTATCGCATAGCTCAATTTAACGAAATTCTTTTTTGGTGCTATCAATTAGACTTCAAGTATTAAATCAAAAGGGTAAAGAAGCTAAATTTTAAATGTGCAAAAATTACAATAATTGAGTTGGTGTCACTAGGGGTGAGTAAAATCCGATTCGACTCGAAAAACTCGATAAAACTTTCAAATTTTGAATTAAATAGTTCGAGTTATTTGAATTAATCAAGTTATTCGGATCAACCCGAATAAAAAATTAAGTGTTTCGGTTTCACTCGAATATGAATTACACAATTCGAGTTATCCGAAAATCCGAATAAGAAAAAATAAAACTACGTCGTTTTGATAAATGTTTACTATTTTAAAAGTTAAAATTCAAAATAATTAAGTTAAAAGGCAAAACTACGTCGTTTTGATAAATGTTTACCCATCAAGTTAAGAGGCAAAATCATTATATTGTTCATGTAGTTAAATAATATTGTACTTCGTCTACTAGTTAAATAATCGGTCCATCTAATTGCAACATTAAGTATAAATAATAGGATTCATTAACTCGACTCGATTTGACTCGAAATTTTTTGATTCGATTCGAAAAAATTCAAATTGAGTTCGGTTGCTAAAATAGGATTTGTTAACTCGACTAACTTGAAAATTTTTGACTCGATTCAACTCGTTTCGATCGAATACTCACCCCTAGGTGTCACGAGTCAACCAGATATCAATTAAGTTGAATAATTACTAAAATACCATTGCTTTACAAAATAAATTACATTATTTTGACGGTATTTTTTTATTTTTATATAAAAAATTACACAAATAATAAGATTTGTATTTAGAATTAACATTTCTATTTACTATTTCAAGTGAAATTTTATTTTAATTTTTATAAATGTATTTTTTTTATTTATATTTGATCATCAAGAATATTATAACACGAGAGCAAGGAGAGTCGACATCAAACAGGTTGGCCAACCGAATGGGGTAGGGCATAAGGGTTCCACCACTATATCGTCATGAATATTATAGTTAAAGTTAGTCAATTTTCCCCCCTCCCATTTTGCAAAATTCATTTCAAACCCCAACTTACATATTAAAATATATTTCACATTTATGAATTAAACTGTTACATAATAGATAAAAATATCATAAAGGTCCTTGTATTAGTAGTTATATTGCATTTTTTTCCTTTATTAAAAAAATTGAGCAACTTAGTCCTTCTAGGTTAGATCAAAGAAGAAATTGATCTTTCTGTTTAAAATTTTATCCGTTTTTATTATAAAAATTGATCCTTGTACATCAATATAAAGTACATATGGCATACCACATGTAACTATGGAGTTATTTTTTTAATTACGCCAGTTTTTAATAATAATAATAGATAAAAATTTTAACAAAAATGACCAATTTACTCTTTAATGTAATGTATAAGAACTAATTTATCCACTTTTAAATAAAAAGTATATAATTAAACTTTTAATACAGAAATCTTCATAATACTTTTACCTTACATAAAAATAGGTATAGTATTGAAAGTATAAGTCCCTGGTACCCTTTGAAAAATGAAATTTCGTGAACCAAAAAGGGAAGGCACCACAAGGAAACAAAATGAGGGGACCATTGGTTTTAATGTAAAAGGAACAGTTGGATTGTGTCATTTGTCAACGCAGGGAGTGAAGGCGAGAGAAGCTTCAATCCTCCACCAAACTTGCCTACTAAAAAGAGGAGTTGAGTGGAGTCGAGTCGGACTTAAAATCGAAAATAAATTTTATTGATTTTTAAATATATATATATATATATATATATTGAACAATTTCAAGTAGAATCAATTATTATAAGTGTTGAATTGAATAATAAACTTAACAAGTAATTAATTATAACCGGAATAAATTTGAGTAGAGAACCCCTCATATTTCCATAGGGTAAGAAGCAAATATGAAATCTTACAATTCTCAAACTCTCAATTTTGTGATCAAGCTAAAACCTCATTAAACTCGTATTTTTATTCTCTTCATCTAAGATACTCACATTCGAGACTATACTTAAGGAGCATTAAACTCCTTACTATTCGATCCAACACAAATTGTTGATACAATTATAAGTGAAAACTAGGGGAAAAAAAGTGTAGTAATTAAAGAAGAAAATTTTCATAGTTCAGTCGAATCTAACCCATAAATGGAGGTAATATCTCACTATATTTCGAACAATTCTAATCAAAATCATATTAAATTTAAAACGAAAATCCTTCACACTTTTCGATAAATTGGGGTTCGAGATCTCAAAATTCCCAATATGCGTTGTTAGATTTATTGATTTATTTTTTCATCTACAACACTTCAATCCCAAACTTTACTTAAAAAAACATTTAAACTCCTTAAAAGATGGATGGATGGATGATATAATTATAAGAGAAAGCTAAAAAAAGTGAAGTGAAATGAAATGATTGAGGAGAAAATTTAATAAATAAATGGGTTACTTTTTTTCTTTTTTACTTTATTTACTATACAGGTTGATGTGTAGGATATCCCTTGTAACTACTACTGAAGTAATATGTTCCCCACTTTCCTCCCCTATCAACTCACTCATCTTACACTCTGGTGTACTGTGTACCACTTGTTACACCAAAATAGTATAGATTTTTATTTTAGTTTTCATTTCAGTCCCCAGTCATACAGGAAAAAAGCTGTATCTATCAGGGTGGTACTACTTTTTTACTTTTGGGAAAACTGAGTGGTATTTCTTCAATTTCCTACAAACTCCCAAAATGCAACTTGGTTGGTTTCGAGATTAAAAAATAATTTAAGTTTTTGAAAGTTTTAAATTTGTTATGGTGATTGTCATTACCGATTTGTTATTCGATTAGAGTCGACTTGATCCTCTTTACTTCAATAGTAGCAGCATGTATAGTTTGCTTATATGAGTTCGCAAATGGTGAGTTTGTATCAACATACAAGTGAATCTACACGAACACCTGTTGACCTTAGAACATCGTAGGCGTTGGCATACATGAGGACCTATCTAGTATGTCACATCCAAGAACTGTGTCATATAAATAGGAGAATTAGCCTCTATGAGAAATAGATTCACAAAAACACTCAACAAGGTTAATTTTGAGTTTGAGTGATTTTATGCTTGTTTTCGGAATTTTTATATTTGAGTTAGTTAACTTAATTATTTATCTAATTTGGAATTAAATCATTTTAAGGTTGGAACATTTCAAGTTGAATTGTTGGTTTATGATCTAATGATAACTATGAGTCCTTATTGCTTTGTGGACCACTTATTTAGATTCAATAATTTTAAAATATTATATGAAAAGTTTATTATAGGTATAATATATTTAAATATATTATTTTAATTAATTGAATTTTAACTCGGTTGACATTAACATTGTTACTAAAGCGTCACATATATAATATATTTTTTTGGCCAAATACATAAATATTTAATGGTATCATTATATATTGTGAGCCAGATATTTTCAAAATAGTAATCATTAATATAAAAAGATTCTTATTCAAGTTCCACTTAAATTACAATAGAAATCTTTAGATTAAAAGTTAGATTACATTTTGTTCTGTTTGCTCAAAAACATAGATAAATTAGTCTATATATATATATATAATATTAGATTAAAGAGTATGTTGATTCTTTTGATACAAATTCCATCCATTTTTATTATTAGAAAGCACCTAACACATCATGGGTAGATTTTCTCGTTATTTCGTTAGCTACGCTATTTTTTATGATAGAAATAGATGAAATTTTTAATAGAAAAAACAAGTTTACTTTTTAATATAACGTATGTATTAATTGTTCATTTTTTGAGTAAAGAGAATAAAATATAATTTGATTTTTAGTATAAAATATATATTTTTAAAAAGATAAATTATTAATTTAATTGTTTAGAATAAACTAAAAAGCTTTTTAAAAATTTAAAACAACAATTTTGGCTTAAAAGCATAATAATACTTAGAAGTGATGATAACAAAATTATTGATTGATAATGGCATTTTTGTTGGTCTACCGGACTAAAGTTAAAAATAATCATAAAAGAGATTTTTACTTAATGTTGTTAATAATAATATCGTGTCATTTAATTTATCATTAACGTGACGATGTTAGTTAATTAATTCTCCCGCAACGGAGACATTGATTTGACTAAATTACTAATTAATTAGAAGCTTTTTTTTTTTTTTACTTTAAAGTAGGGAACAGTTAAAGAGTAAAAAAAAAAGTTGAGGAGGTTGATTACAAGCGGTTAAAAGAGTGAAAAGAAGGACAAAAAGTAATTTTAAAGAAAAGAGTAGCTAACGGCCGTTGGCAAGTGGGCTAACGGCTGATTCCTTGCAAGGACTTGGAGGAAGGCTGGTTTTGCCGGTAGCAACAAGGCGTTGCACAAAGCACTCGATTCTCTCTCCGTTAGTCTCCGTTAGTAACCGTTTCCCGCCAAACGGTAACGATTCAACCCCCCTTTCCTTCAGTATCGCCTCCGTTTTCGGCCCCACCGTATTTTCAGTCTCCACTCCGTTTGCCTGTGGAAGTTACATTCACGATTTAAAATCTGTTTGGCTATCGCGAAAGTCGAGGAAAATTATAATTTTCTAAGGAACCAAACAGAGCATCGATGGGAGTGAAAGGGAAAAAAATGTAATGTATATGCAGCATACCTGAATTCTAACGTAGTCTGTACGGTTCCAACAGAAAGAGTTCGCCAACATCTGGTCCACCGTCTCCGAGACACCGTCAAGCGCAATGTCGACGACGGAAGAAGTTGAACATTCACAGTTGTTATGGACCTTTGACCTTCCGCACGACGGGCCGTTGCCTAAAGACAAAACCAGCAGATCCTCCACGCCGTTAACCGACGGGAAATCTCTCTTGTTATGGAGAACATGCGTGACCGCCGCGGCGGTAGGGTTGTTCATGACCAAACCACCGTCAACTGTGGAGCATGAGGTCTTGCCATCGATAGATGTCAACGGGAAAGGTTTGAAGAGGCTAGGAGTGGCTGACGTGGCGCGGCACACTTTCCAAAGCTCGAAATTGAAGCTCGGTGATTCAGAAGCGTCGGCGCGTGAGAAAACGAAAGGAGCAGAACTCTTGAGGTCAAAACAAGGAACAAGTAAAGGCTTAAACGTGTCCTTGAGTGTCAAAACCGTTCCGTCTTCTCTCTTAAACATTTCCTTCAGTGCCTTATCCATGCTCTTACCACTGAACTTTTCCCGACGACGAAGAACTCTGGCGAGCTTATTAACTTTAAAAAGCTCAGAGTTATTGTGAGTAATAAACTCAACAGCTTCCCTAGCACTGAAAAGAGGATGACCGGTTCCATCGTCGGCAGAGATCATGGCAGCAAGAACAGCACCGATGCCAGTGCCAGCGATCAAATCGAAGAAATCAGCAATTTGAGCATGTGCGTCACTGGTTTTGAGACGGATCTGGTCTTCTAAGTGGATAAGAGCAGCACCAGCTACAATGCCGGTGGTTCCACCACCGTCAATGCTCAAGATTCGAACCTTCTTACCACTTTTCTCACAGTGCGATAGCCATTTCTGCTCCAGTTTCGTGAAGATCTCCAAAGTCACCTTACTCAGCTCCATTTTCAGGCACTTCCTCTCCGCGCGAAAACAACAAAGGAAAAAAAAAAACTTTAGAAAGCGACAACGAGAAAGCTTGATTTTCTGTTCACGCTTTGCTGCCGGAAAGCATTACCGGCAGTGATAAGGAAAACTATAAACCTTTTTACGCTTTGCTACAATTGGACTCTCTGAGTCGAGAGTGAGTTAAAAATCGGTAGTGAGTGAGCAAAGCGAGTTGGGTCTTTCGCGGAGCTCTTATATATACACGCAGAGTGTTCTTTCAGTTGTTCTTTGTCGTGTGTGTGAATTTCTTTTTTTAATTTTTTAAAAAATAATAAGGTTTTTTTACTGAGAATTTATTTAATTTTCTGTTTGGCAGTGAGATTCTTACGTGTAGAGGGCTGTCCTTGCACGTGTTCTTCTCGGTTTACGGGAAGTGTCAACCTCGGCTTCCAGTTCGGCTTGGCTTGGCTTCGGCTTTCTTTTTCTTTAATGCCCTTTTTGAGGGAGAATTTACATCCTAGTCCTCCTCACCTTTATAAATGTTAGATGTGGCCAACTCGGCTTCCAGTTCGGCTTGGCTTGGCTTCGGCTTTCTTTTTCTTTAATGCCCTTTTTGAGGGAGAATTTACATCCTAGTCCTCCTCACCTTTATAAATGTTAGATGTGGCCAACATACCAGACAAGTCCCTGTAGATTCGCAGGGTATCCAAAGAAATATTTTAATGGCTCATTGTAAATCTTTGTGTCATTCTCACAAATTCAATAAATAAAAAAAAAAAATTCAAATTTACTCATCCTACCTATTGATCCAAAGGTTGAAAAGAAAAAAATAACGATTCACATATAGTTTTAAGAGTCGTTATCAATGGTTTCAAATTTAAAAAAGTTGGAAGTTTCTATAAAAATCATGAGTTCACCCCTTTTTCAAAACGGAGAGCAAAACTTCAACCACAAGTGAAGCCCCAAAAAAAAAATTTTAAGTGACAGAATTAAGTTATAAATTTTAAAAACCAATTTCACCATTATACTATTTAATTGAAAATCTTATCATTTTAGAAATTAAAATGCCACCATTTTTTTAGTAATTAATCCATAAGTAGTACTTTCAATTTTCTATGAAATCAGTCACATACCCTAGACGAAGATATCCTCCTCTTACTTAATCTTTTTAAAAAATAATATGATAATATTTAGTATGTATGGGACATGATCTTTCACCTGGCATGATTTGCAGGGCAATAAATGTGAAAACCATACTTGACAAGATGTATTCTTGCATTACATGATGAATGCTCAATGAATATCATTCTCTGCAAAGTTTTAAAATATATGCATCAAAATGGGGCCACATCGGCCATTGTCCAATTTTCTTCGTACGGAAGGCCAAAATGCTATGATTTTGTTGCCGACTTATATATATTCTAAACCCTAAATATGAAAATAAATAAGATTAAAGATAGATTTGGATAGACGATTGAGTATGGTGCAGTACGTTTAGTTTACTTTTTGTCTCACGTTATAGTATTTAATCTCATCGTCACCGTTATTTTTAAACTAACCACAAGTAAACGTATTACTCATCCAAACTCACCGTAAGATAAATATTTCTGTAAGTTTATACGACTATATATGCCTTTTCTTTGCACGGTACAACTTTAATGGCATGGGTTAATTCTTAAGTGAAAACAAGGTGAAATAAAGGTGGGTCAGTGACACTGCCATGGGATGAATTCGAGGAGGACTAGTCGAAGCAGCAAACGAAATAAGGTAGGTGCGAGTAAAAATTGTTTCAAATCCACTTAATTAATATCAATAAGTGTTAAAGGTAGTAGTAAGGTACATTGTATTTGTAAGGAGAGAATATAAATTTGAACAATAAAAATTACACCGTTAGTAATAATCATGAACTTCGAAAATGGACTATAAAATATATATGAAAGATATAAAAAGAATCGACTTAATCAATGGTTTCTAGTCAAATAAATTTGGTTGAGTCGATTATGATGATTAATTTTTATAATTGATCTAGCTTGCTTAATTAACTTTCAATATATAATGCTTTTTTATTTTTAAAATATATTTATAATATAAGCATATGTAATATATAGTTTTTTTAACCAAAAGCCAACTAAATAAGAGGCGAAGACAAGGTAAGCAACGGCTTTGATCCCCTAAAATTAGAAAATTCTACTTTAAATCCTCAAAATATATAAAATTATAAGTTAATACAAGGTAAAATTATAGTTTGATTCTCTAAAAATGATAATGTTTTGATTTAATCTTTCTGAAAACTATAAAGATAAAAACCAATATAATGGTGAAATTGCATTTTGCTCTTATATAAATATATAATTTAATCTCGACCCCTAAAAAAATCTCTAGTTTCGTTCCTACAATCAAATTCGATGTAATTAACCTGATCAATCAAACCAACCTATGTTAAATTGGTTCAACTAAATTAATTAATATATAAGTTATTTTGGTTATTAACCGAACCGACTACTCTCCCTTATCCCATTTGTTTCAAAAGTGACTATTGCCTTCTTCTTTTTTTGCCAAAACCAGGATATACTTGTCAGTAGCAATGACTGACTCCTTTATCGTGGGAGCTCTTCAAAGAGGTAAACAGCTAACCACGAAACGTATTCTATTCTTATGAGCGAAAATTGAATCCCTAACCACATGGTCGCGAGACAATGTGAGCTACCACCGCACCACATCTCGAGATTAAAGCCACCTTTGCCTTTGTTGCATACTTAGTTATTTTTGTTTCTTTTCACCTTGTGGGAAGATTTAGAATCATATTCAAAACCTGCAAAGTTAATTAGTTAATGCCTTTATTAAAGGCTGTATTTTTCTTTTTGTTGTGGGGTTGAATGATAATCTTCAATTCATCAAAAGAGTAGATTGACATATATGTGAATAAAAGTTGGAGGATCTGTTTTTGCAAACAACATCATTCACTTACACAACTGTGCATCTTGGTCTATTAGGGTGAGGATATTCATATATTGGTAATTTGGGCTGATGGATTCAATCACTATATCAAAGAAAGGAGGGGGCCTAAAAGAGTTAGAAAGTGGTTGGGGGGTTTTAGCCCAAATTGGGAAATTTACACCAAGTTTCTTTATCCATTTAACAATTTGAATCTAGTCCCATTCGAGTTGAGAGTGATATTCAGGTAAAGTCTTTCCAACAACGTGAACTCCAAAATTCGATCTTGGTCTAAATATATATAATTAATCTTCATTTTTAAAAAAGAGAAAAAAAAAATTATCAAATTTAACCTCAATGTTTACAATTTTTTTTGTTAATTTATCATTTATTTTTTTAGTTAAATTTAACTCTCAACCTTTTAAAAAGATTCAAATTTAATCATCCAACCTTTTAAAAAAAGTCAAACTTATTTTTTTTAACAGAAAACTAACTAAAAATTAAATATTAAAACATTTCAACCTGCATAACAATTCAAATGTACTGCGCACTAATTTTTATCAACTTTTATAACTTTTGAACTACCTTTAAAAGATAAATGTTTTAATCAGCATTTCTATTAAAAAAACAATTTAACTCTTTTTTGAAAGATTAATAATCAAATTTAAGAAAAAATGTAAATGATTAGGGCTATGCAAAAAAGAGAGGAACTTTTTATGATTGACAATGTAACGATATCATCAAGTTAAAGCCTTGAAAACTTTGAATTCTCATATTTGAATTGTTGTAATATATATGATGAAGGTAACAGAAACTGGAAATAATGGTGGAGGTATAAAGAATACTATCATTAGCTCACATTGTACCCCATAAAACCTCTCTTTTGTTTCAAAAGAAACAAGAATAAAAACAAAAGCAAAAGCAAAAGCAATACTTAACTAATATGTTATGTCTAAACCAATTGAGTCTTAAATCGACTGGTATGAGCATTGTTGCCAATACAGGAAGACGTGAATTCGAGTGAACTGAAACGCATTATACTCCTATTTATGGATTAGGGAGAGACTATGGGTAATTCTAGGCTTTGTGTCAAAAAGAAAATCTATGTCTAAACTGTTTTGGGAGTGAGGGATATAAATAACACTACCAAATGTTTCAAATCTCTCAAGAGTAACATTTAACATGGAGCAATCTTCTTCATGAATGAAAGAAGTCTTAAATAATCAACCCCCCCCCCCCCCCCCAAAAAAAAAAAGGTGGATAAAACATAAGAACCAACAAAAGGGTGAAAGGAGGAGGATTTTAGTTTTTTTTTTATGAACCCTCCATCATCAATGTCATAATGTATCTACTTTTGTTGTAACAAAGAAGCAACATTGAGATCAACATCATCCTTGGCTCGTCTATCAAATGGATCTTCACCAATGTACAAATCCAATATTGATCTACATAGGAGTTTGCTCTCTATACTTCCTATTTCTTTTCCATCAACTACACCATTTTTCAAAACGAAAAAATAAAATTAGGGGTATAATAATAAAATGTAAAACAAATTATTGAGTCAAGCAAAACATAGTAGTTTCTAATCATGCTGTGAATGTTTGAGTGTTATATACAAGTATGCGTTCAAGCAAGGGTATATTAAGTTTTTTTCAAATTCTTTCACATTTAGGGTCATAAACCCATAAATGCATCGGACACCGGTACTTTAAGAAAAATGAGAAATCAAAGATTCATAACAGTTGTGTAAAAGAAAACAGAGGAAATGGGTTAAAAAGGCCCGGGTGTGAGTGTTGAATACAAGTAAAGGTCTGACATAAGCATGTTCAATTTTTTCCCCAAGTTTTTTCGTGGGCTATATCCCCACTTCCACACCATAAATGTGTGAGGCGCAGTATTTCAACAAAAATGAAGAAATGGAGATTCATAGGCATTGTGTAAGGAAAAACAGAGGGAATAATGGACAGTTGATGCAAATACCAGATGAATTAATCTCCACTGAATGCAAGAAAATTGGAAAAAGATAGCTTCTTATGTCTAATTTAAAGATAAAATATGCAAAGAACAACTTACTTATTGTCTTAAGTACATAGCCCGGCTCCTTTGAGAGCTCTACCAAAGATCCCCTTGGCAGTTTATATTCATCTTTGAATTGAGAAGTGAACCTGCAATCGAACCATACAAGACATCGAACTAACATTATTGAAACAGAAACTAGGACAAGGAGCAAGATTTGAAACAGATGAAAAACAAAAATTTTGAAGAAATGAGATGTTGTTAGTGCAATGCTGTGGTGTTCAACTTCAGAATTTAACAAAGCTGTTAAATTAACATATGAATTTCAGGTTATGAACCAAAACTGAAATATCCCAATCACTAGGTAGATGTTGATAGTTGAATTTTCCCCTTCTTTGTGTAAACCCGATATATCTCAAGCCACATTAGACTCGACACTAATCTCTTTCAAGTTAGAAGTGAATAAGGTAAAGCCCTCTCAACCAACAAGTGCACTTCTCGAGGTTTGAACTTATTTTCTTACTCCTATGAAATGGCGGTGAGGTGGCTACCACCTCAACCAATTGGTAAAATGCTGATAGTTAAAAGCATAGTTTACCTTTGAAGTAGTTCTTTATTATCTGATCCACTAAACTTTTGGAGTCTGCTTCCGACTGATTCTTCGTAAGCGCTTCGTATGGATTTGATACTCAATTTGCTGTAGACGATTTGAAGTCTAACAGTCATGGATATATCAGCTTCCATAAGATCATTATTAAAATCTTTACTGTTTTTCAGTTCAAAAGCAGATAAATTCCCATATTTCTCACTCAAAAACTTCTTTACATCATCCCCATTAGCATAAACACCTGCAAAAGAACACCAAATTACCCACATGTAGAAACTGCATTTTCAACGCTTAAAAAGTGTTTTGCTTTGGTTGCTCAATCTATATTCTACATTTAGTTTTTCTTTTTTCGTATAAGACCCTCTACCCGTATTGAATTCCGATAAAATCCAAAGTAGAGCCAGACCGGACCTCTAAAACGGGAGACAAAGCTCTCCTAGAACTGTTTTCTCCATGCACAAGACTTGGACCCGAAGCATTCAAGCCATACCCAGATTGAATTTGTAGCTCATCATTCAATTACCAAAAAAAAACATACCGTTTAAATTCTATAAATCATTGCATGCAAGCTTGGGATTTAAACCCTAAAACTTAAGCTGAAACCTTGCATGTTACCCATTATTCCAGGATCCTAAACTAAAGTGTCTAAGTGGATCCAAATATGCATTACCAGAAACGAAGAATCAAATAAAGAAAAAAAAAAAGCAGATACTTTCAAAGAAGGTGAAAGAGAAATTTATATGTTACCAAATGCATAGACATCGATGTTCTTCAATCCCAGGATGCTTTTTTTCCTCAACCCAACACCAAGGAGTGTAAGGGAACTTCCCAGAACCGCCGGGAAAGAAACCCCGCTCTTCGGTTCAACGACGGGAGCCGATCCATCGGCGAGAGAGACCGAGGCCCAAAGGAGAGAAGAACTATTCGGCAAGAGCAGATTCGCTGCGTGTTGGAAGAACGGGTGGTTCGGGTTCTGCGAGACGACAGCCACGCCGGCGGCAGCTGCAGCTCCTATCGATGCGGCGGTGGCGGCAGCAAATGTGGCAGAGAACCGTGGGCGAGGGGTGCTCCGGTGATTGTTCTGGGAGGAACTGCCACTGCCAGGCATGTTAGTAGGCTGAGAAAACAAGAAAGGAAACCTCAGTGACATCATCATATTAAAGTTAAGCACTTTTTTTTCATTTATTTTTTTAATAAATGACTATTTGTAGGATAGAAGGTATCACGTGATGTGCACGTGGACCTGGTATTGAGACTATAGGCTTTTGGATCATTCAGTTTGATCCAACGGTCTCAGTGAAACTTGAATTTTCAATTTTTATATTACCATTTAAAAAATTAAAATATATTATTTTAATTGTTTTATTTTTTACTTTCAGTTATAGAAAAAATAACTATTTATTATTTAATTCTTTTTGGCTCAACATTACATGAATTGAAGATGAATATTTAATATAATTTATAATATATTTTAACAAATTTCTCTTAAAATCATAATTATATTTAAATATTTTAAATAAAAATATTCGAATCTAAAAATTATTTTTCGTTGTTGGGTATAATAATAATAATTTCAATTGTGTAAAAATCCATTGTCAGAATTTGGACCACGAAAACCATTCCTTTGGATAAATATAGGACATCTATTTTACTTTAGTGTTATCCTTAAGGATAACATTATATAAAAAACCCATAATTTTCTATGTATTAAAAGAAAATTGGTTATTCGGTTTATTTAAATGTACTGAAACACATTATATTTTTATTTAAGTGTTGAGAAGGGATTATATGTAATTTTAGATACGATATAAAAAAGAGTAGATATAATAACATATAATAAGATTAATATTAAAAAAAATGGTTACAATGTAGCCTATGATCATAGATTAGAAAGATAAAATTGACTATTTATATTATAAGGTAAAAAAATATAGTACGCTTATCATGCGTAGAGATGGCAATGGAGTAAGGTGGTGTGAATATTGCTAAAGTAATTCGTACGTTTTGCTTCGCCACCAACTCCGCTCAACTATGGTTATATAATCTTCAAAATCATTATCATTTTCATGGATATTGAATGCATCCATCTTCATCCCACATTGCTTTGCTTTAATTTAATTTTTTCTACTCATCGTTAATATTTTCAATCTTTTTAAATTCAAATAAATATTTAATATAATTCTTCAAAAAATGTTTAAACATAAAATATATGTTTTTTCTATATTACTTTATTACATTTTAACATTTTCACCAGTTTATACATACAAAGATAAAATGATAATGTTATATAGTGAAGCGGGTTGAGATGGAGCAAATAATTATCGTAGCCATTCGATACCTACCATCTAAAAGAGAAAATCCACCCCATCCCGCATCTACTTTTCAAACAAAAAAAATTGTTCTATTCAAAACTAATTGATTCAAAATCCATGAGACAGTTCGAGTTTAACCATTTCTAATCATGAAAGAAGGTCATAGGGAACAAGACCTTCCTTCTATTTATAGTTTATAGATTAAAAATAATCCGAGGTAAACTGTAGATGTGTGCCTTTTTTTTAGATAAAAAAATTAAACTTAAAATTTTTCTCATCTTGATCCCCACATTAGCCTTGAAACTTAACAAAATTTTTTATTGTGTACTTAAACTTGGATTTCATTAAAGTGTGATTACATGGCACACTAAGGTTGTACCAAATCATCACTTGGAAATTTTATAAATAAATTAAGATAGTATTTGAAAAGTCACTTAGTAATTGGATTTGAGTGTAATGGTATGTTTTGGTAACTATTGTAATCGGCGAGTCCCGCCAAATTAAGTGTAATTGGAGCACCTCAATTACACATTCCAATTCTTAGGGGAGAGTGAGAATTGAAAGAATTACGCAGATAATTACATCCAAATCCAATTTTAATTTTTTTATATATGTTATAAATATTATACTATAAGCAAGAACACGTATGAGTGTTTAGGATGATTATAACCAAAAAATTATCATATTATAAATCCTAAAAGATTAAATTTTAATTTTTTTTTTGCATTTTATAAAGTCATAATAAAAAATTATTTAAATATTTAAAAATTTCTAAAATTATGATAAAAATATTTATTATAATATATTTATTTATAAAAAGTTAAAAAGGCGAATATAGCGTCCACGCTACGTATTATAAAAATAATATACTTATTCATATAAGAATTATAGTTTTTTCCCATAACTTATTTATAAGAAGTGTTATGAAATTTTTGGACAATTTACGAAACCTTTTTATATAAAGGTTATATATTATAAATTTGATATGAATTTTAACTTCTAAATATTATGAAAAAAAATATAACCTAGTATAAATATTTCTCTAAAATAAGTTTATATAAGTTTTTATAACTAAAGTTACAAATTATTTAGATTGTGAGCTCAAATATTAGAAGGTCAATGTTAATTATGCAAATAGAAATGTTTTCTTACACCATATCGTGGGATATGATACCATTTAAGAGAATGGTGACAAACACAAGAACAATAGACAGCTCATGAACTTTTTAATTTGAGACATTCAAGACTTCGATACGTAGTTGAAAAAACATTTGTTTTAAAAAATATATTTACCATATTAGCACTACCTTAATATAGCATATAAAAAATGTTAGATCATGCTAGCATGTTGCATATTTCATAAATTCAATCATAAGTGAAATTAAGATGATTCATACTTCGTAGAGTATATGGAAGAAAGAGATATTGATAATATTAATAATGCATATTCAAATTCAAATGAAGAACTCGATTAATGGCCAATAGATGATGATAATGAACATATGCTAAATATTGAAGAGGGGATAACCCAACAAATAAACACTAGAACAATTAAATAAAATTGCATATGATGTTTATTTTTTTTGCTATTTTTTTACTAATCGTGATATCAACTACTTTTTTAGACTAACATAATAAATATATATGATGATTTGATTTTAATTTTACTACTTGTTTAGAAATTATTTTTATCATACTAATAAAATTTTAAAATAATTATTCTAAAATATATACATAAAAATTATTTAACCATGTAATTACAATTTGTACTATCAAATGTGATATAGGGAGTTATAATATAATTATACTCTGTTAGCTAAACACGTCTGGGAATCCAAACAGACCCTAAATAAAATACAAAACGTACACAAAAATTATAAAAATAATTTCAAATCATAATATAGTGCAATCTCACAGTACCACACTATTATACTTTAATGGAATCTAAGTTTTCGGATCAAATTGAGAAAAACTACCACGTTACCAATCTAATGTGGGCAAAAAAAAAGTTCAAGGACCAAGATGAGAAATTTACCAAGTTTAGGGACTACATGTTACTTTACTCTTCTTTTTTCTAATATATCATGACAAGAAAGATGCATGCTTTTAATAGTTACAATGAATACAAGGTAACATGACAGATAATGCTATCTACCACATATAAAAACAACCCACTTACTTTTCCCTTCCAAGATAAAACAATGTCATAGTAAACAGTTAGAGAAAGTGGATCTAAGTCGAATCATACTCCAATTCATCAGGTCTAATCGGACGTTTTAGGGGGATCATTGATTTTTTTTTCGACATCTCTCGATAATGCTTTCCTCATATCTTCAGAAAAAAAAAAACACAAAATCAAATAAGAGACAGTATGTGTGTGGGAATGAGAAAGGATAATGCAACATTCCACTTACCTAACCCATCTTCCTCTCCGGAATAATAACGTAGTACCCTTCTGTATATTACGTATCCGAGCTGTAAAAAAGGAAATACGAAACATGCAGAATTACATTTTACAAGGGAAAGCTGTGTTCTGAGAACAGAAGAAAAAGAATCCGGATAACTGCGAAGGGAAAGCAAGAAGGGTGTAATGTGACACTATTACCTTTTCATACATCTTTATGGCTGGTGTATTAGAAGCCCTCACAAAAAGATCCACAAAATATGCCTTGTCACTGCCAAAGAGACTTCTTTATTGATAACTGAAGAAAGAACAAGAGTAAAAACACCAGGAGACGTTTTTACTTGGAACGCAACTTAAATATGATTATTGATGCTCTGGTTCCATAAGAGGTAAAAGATTATTCAATTTAAAAAGCACTAGCATGTACTAATCAATGTCACAATGTCATCAAAACCAAATGAAAAGAAAGTAGGTAAAATACCATAAAGGCCCTTGTACTAGGTGTCAAATTGAATTTTGCCCTGTCTACTAAAAAAATGGGCAAATTAGTCCCTACAGATTAGATCAAAGAGTAAACTAATCCTTTCTATTAAAAATTGGCGAGGTTAACAGTATAACCAAACAATGACACATGGCGTGTCACGTGTACCTCGTGTTGAGGTAAAGGAACCGGTTTTTAACAATAAAAATGGATAAAATTTTAACAGAATGGCCAATTTACTCTTTGACCAAACGTATAAGGACTAATTTGCCCATGTTTTAGTAGAGGGGCAAAATGTAATCCAGCTCCTAGTACAAGGGCCTCTATAGTACTTTTACCAAAGAAAGTACTTATCAAGAGAAAATTATCAAGCATCACTTAATCGAAGTCAGCTCAACGCTAAAAATGCACGGCGTGTTAACCCTTTGCTCTAATAAACCTCAAATATACATGAAATACATGTTAGTTTCAAAGGAAGATTTTCTAGCTCTACACAAAAGTACCAAATGAAGCTTATGATCATGCTTGTGTCAGTACTTGCTCTTCACAATTTCAACAAAAAACTTAAAAGCTTGTTTGGAAAGTTGTATTATTTTCATCAAAGACAACGAGCAAAGCATGGTGCAAACTTATATCTCACAGGTCCTTAAAATGCTATTAAAAAACATAATACTTTGGTGATTTCGAATCTTGTAATGCCCTCTAAATTCATGATAAAGCAAAGAATAAATTGCACACCAATCTTACATCTTATCACTGATTTCTTCAAGAAGGTTCATCAGTTTCTTAGCAAGCTGCTGCCTGCGATATTCGGGTGCAATGGTGACTGCTGTTACGTGGCCGTGCCAAGACTCACCTTGCCCCTCAACTTTTCCCATAACTGCAACAATTTCAAAGGTACTAAATTTAGATACAGTACCAAAACAGCATAGCTAATAAGAAGCATATCCCACTTCAAATTTAAATCTTCAACATGGCAAACTTCTAAAACTCTTTAATGAACATGATAATTAGAAACCGATTATGAGAGTTCTAGTTTCAGATTAACAATCTAATTCGAAAAAAGATAGGTGAAAATATGCTTTAAGCCCATGTATTCTTCGTAAATTTAGAATTTAGGCCCTCTACAAATTTCAAAATTCTAAGTGCAATTATCAACTTCGTCAAATTCCTTTTGTTAAACTCCCTAGTGTGATCATTTTGAAATAAAAAATATTCATTTGGTAGCCATCCAACGAAAAT